>ML793208.1:163686-191999 GCA_009831015.1 Picea engelmannii | reverse complement strand
ATGGCATACAAATTGGAGTTGCCTGCATCTTCACGAGTACACCCAATTTTCCATGTTTCATTCTTAAAGAAGGTTATAGGTGACAAGATCCCAGTTCAAACTATATTTCCAAAACTTGACGAGGAAGGAAAAATCATATTGGAGACTGAAGCCATCCCTGACACAAGAATTCACCAGCTGAGGAATAGATCCATTTCAGAGTATCTCATTAAATGGAGGAAACTACCGGCTGAAGATTCCACTTGGGAAGATGAGTATTTTATACAGAAGCATCCAGAGTTACTCAAGCATTGCGGACAACACTTGTCTCAAGGGGAGGGGCATGTTAAGCCCTAATATTGGCTCTTTACCCCTTAATTGGGGCATATTATATTAGTAATGTTATTTTATTTATGTCGGCTTTAGAACATTAGTTGTAATTATACCTCCTAGTCTCCTATATATACCAAGGAGACATTTTCATTTTGAATCATCTTGTACTTGAACATTTAAGTGGGGTAAAAGGAGGTTGCCCCCTCTAAGAGAATTATTATCTGAAATTATCTCTTTTTCAAGGCGTTGAGTACTTTTTCTGAGGTTTTTCTATGCTATATTGATATTTGGTTCTTAACATGCACGATGTCTTCTTTGGAGGTCCTTTAGAGATACCCGTCGTAGAGAAAGGATTTGTTAGCCACCTTAGAATCCATCAAGACATGTAATGCAGGAACTATCACGCTTGATACAATCGACTTGAAACCTTCTTTCCCATAAAACGTTGCATTTCAGATAGTAGTGGCCCACCCCACGAAATCGTCTACCCGAAATATTTTCCACACAGTGGTTGATGAGGGTGTCTCGACATGCATGATGTCATTCTTGTGTTGGAAGGACATTGGCCAACCCATTCTGTCTCCTTCACCTACTCTTCTCACGGATTTTGATGGTCATTCTTTTAGACCACATGGAATCATTCCTTCTTTCCCCGTGCAGTTAGGAGGGAAGACCGTGTGTGTCAAAGTTGAACTAGTCGATGTGCCTCTCAACTACAACCTTCTATTAGAAAGGAGTTGGACATATTCCATGCATGCAGTGGTCACCACAGTTTTTTGGGTCTTGTTGTTTCCACATGAGGGTCGAATAGTGACCATTGATCAGTTGTCTTTCTCTAGACTTGACCCTTCATTATGGACATCCACGGTCCCGATGATTGACAACCCACAACCTGGCGTCGTCAACATGGGGGTTGGTTTGTACCCACTTCTCATGGGAACTTTCTATTACCCACCTCCTTCCGGCGATGTCAAAATGATATCGGTTGTCCCTGACCAGCCTAAGGATGAAATCTTCTTAGTTTTGACGTTCTGCACGACTTACTTTAATGATCCATGGATTCTTCCTTCAAGCCCATCAGCCATGATGGAAGGGACAGGGAACCATGGAATGTCCATGCCCTTGTCTATGGTAGAAGTTGTGTACTCTATATTCTAGCAAGATTCAACCAACCTCGATCCGACTCCTACACCAGAGTTAGATCCAGCTCTCAAGCCTGCCTAGGCTCAAGGTTCCCTTGCCACTACCAATTCCTTAGAATTGGTCTTGCCCTCTGACAAGGGGATTTTAGAGGCATTAACTGGTCCAGACAGACCCTGGGATGATCTCCATCACAGATAATACTTCCTCCCATAGTTAGGAAGAATAGAGGCAGGAGAATTTGTGTTGACTATGACTGGAGATAGGTCTTGTCCTATTAATCCTCTGGCTACACACGCAGTTTATGCTGAGGGTAATATGGAAACCATCGCTAAAACGATACCTATTGATATCTCCAGAACCCCTGGCATTGTGGATAATGTCTTCGTCAGAGCGGACTGTTCCCCTAAGGAGATTCAAATACATATATATTTATTTAAATAATTTTGTGATGTTTTTGCCTGGTCTTACGAGGAAATGTCAGGCATTGATCCAAGAATCATTGAACATGAAATCATGACTTACCCTAACGCCAAGCCGGTCCAGCAGAAGCTTTGTCCGGTTAATCCTTGGAAAGCGGCAACTATTAAGGATGAAGTAGAGAAACTGCTCAAAGTTGGTTTCATCTACCCCGTCCAATTGACTCAATGGGTGTCAAATCTCGTTCCAGTCAACAAAAATTAGGGTACGATTCATGTATGTATGGACTTCCATGATTTGAACAAGGCATGTCCAAAGGATAATTTCCCCACTCCATTTATTGACCAGATTGTCGATGAATGCATAGGCTGCGAGGTCTACTCTTTCATGGATGGTTTCTCGGGATACAATCAGATACAGATCAAACCCGGGGACCAGCATAAAATAGCTTTTATCTCTCCATGGGGTACATTTGCTTATCGCAAGATGCCTTTTGGCCTAAAGAATGTTGGAGCCATTTTTCAACAGGCCATGTCCTCTGCTTTCCACGATCTCAAACACCTAGTTGAGGCTTACCTGGATGATTTATCATCACGATCTCGCAAGAGAGCTGACCATCCCACACACCTCTGACTTATCTTTGAGCAATGTCACTACTATCGGATTCGCTTGAATCCAAACAAATGCAGTTTTTGCGTGATGTCGGGTCATCTGTTAGGTTTCATAGTTTCGACAACGGGGATCATGGTCAATCCTTTAAAGGTTGAGGCGATAGTTCAGTTGCCTCCCCCGTACACAGTCCCTCAGCTTTTGAGTCTACAGGGAAAAGTGAAATTTTTACGGCATTTCATCACAAACTATGCTGAGATCACAAAAGGGTTCATGCCTTTACTAAAGAAGGATGTTCCTTTCCATTGGGATGCAGCCGCTCAGTGCTCTTTTGAACCGTTGAAACGTGCCCTCACGTCTGCCCCTCTACTTCGGCCACCCAATTATAATAAAGATTTCTTATTGTATTTGGTCACTGCAGAGTCGACCATCAGCATGGTATTGGTTCAAGAAGATGATTTGCTTGAAGAACACATGATTTATTACCTAATCCGAGGCCTGGTTGGACCAGAACTCAACTACTCCCATGTTGAGAAACTTGTGTTTGCAGCAGTTCATGATGTCCAACGGTTTCGTCACTATATCATGTTTCGCAAGACCACCATCATTGTCATTGTGAATCCATTCCAATATGTGTTGACACGACACGTAATCGGCGGAAATATCAGCAGATGGATAGTAATCCTCTGGGAATTTGAATAGGATTTTGTTTCGGCAAAATCCAAAAAGTCATTGGTCTTTGCAGAACTCATCTTGGAACTTTCGGTCGAGTCAGGTGATGTTATACCCGAAGAGTCGCCTATCAAAGGAGATATGTTTTTTATCACATCTTCGGATCCTTGGTATGGAGATATACTAGTCTATATACATACTTTTAAGTTCCCTGCTTTTGCTTCTCGTGACGAGCGTCGATGTATATGCCATCAGGAAAAAAACTATCTTATTCTCGAAGACACTTTGTATCCTCAGGGTATAGATTGCATCCTTCGACGATCTCTCACCCGTGAAGAAGAAGAACTCATGCTTAACGACTGCCACACTGGAGCATGTGGTGTTCATTTGGCTGGGTTGGCAATAGCCCAAAAGATACTACGAGTCGGTTACTATTGGCTGACGTTAATCAAAGATTGCGTTGAATCGGTCAAGAAGTGCCACTCGTGTCAGATCTTCTCACAGAAGATGAGGGCACATCCTGCTCCCATGTTTCTTGTCATCACAGTTGGCCCCTTCATCAAGTGGGGTATTGATTATACTACATTCCATCCCCCCTCAGCTACGGGGCATCATTATATCATCATAGTAGTAGACTACTTTACCAAGTGAATAGAAGCTATGACAACATTCAAGGATGATGGAGAGATAGCAGCTCTCTTCCTGTTTAATCAAATAATAGCAAGGTTCAGTGTCCCGAAATATATTTCCACTAACCATGGAAGTCAATTTCAGAACAAAATGATGTCTAAATTAACATCAAATCTTTGGTTGAGGAAAGAACACTCGTCACCTTATTACCCACAAGTGAATGGTCAGGTGGAAGCTATGAATAAATCGCTCAAGACCATTCTACAGGGAACGATCAATTCGGCTAAGTCAAATTGGCATTTGATGTTATACTCGGCATTGTGGGCCTACCAAACGTCTATAAAGACTACCACTAGTTTCTCATATTTTCAACTTTTTTACAGGTTGGAAGCAATCTTGCCTATAGAATGTCAGATCCCATCTCTTAAGTTGGCAGTACAGTTATTTTTAGACACTTCACCACTTGATGAACACTTATTATATCTCAAGAATCTCTATGATCAATGACGTGATGCAGCCTTGGTTAACGAGGCTCACAAGTAAAGATTCAAGTGTTAGTATGATCGGTCTATTCATCCTCATATTTTCTCCAAAGGCGACCTTGTCCTGGTCTATGACCAAGATAAGGATCCCCTAAGGGTAGGAAAATTCAAACCCATGTGGTTCGGATCATTCATCGTAAAGGAAGTTTTAAAGAAGGGCACTTATCATCTGGTTGATTTTGAAGGGAAAGCTTTAGAGGAGCCTAGAAATGGGCTCTATATCAAGAAGTGTTACTCGTAGGTGGGTCACCTTGGGTGACTTCTTGTATATATGTATAGTTCTTATACATTTTTTAGTTTTTGTCTTTTGGTCTTATGGACGTGTCGTTTTGATGTCATCTTTTCATTGTGGCATATGTCAAGTGAATCAGACGTGCTCGTTGGATTTGCAGACGGTGCTAGCCGACACACTCAAAGGCTTTCTTCTGCAGCTTGGGTGATTTTCACACCTCAAGGCCAGTTGTTATCTTCTGGAGGTATCTGTTTAGGGGACACCATGAACAATGTCGTAGAATACAGTGTAGTAATAGATTTTCTTCGTGATGCCTTGTCACATGGTATATCTTACCTCTGGGTCTACTTAGATGCAAAATTGGTTGTGTCCCAGTTAAATGGGGTTTATCGTGTTTACGATCCTACTCTACATCAACGATTCCTTAGGGTACGTCTCTTAGAATTTTTTTTTTATTACATTACATAAATCCATGTTCCTAGGAGATTGAATCAAATGACATATACTCTAGCTAATCAAGTATTAGATTGGCATATTGCACACATGTAAATAAAATCAAACACATACACATGTAGATACATTTGTAAATAAATGTAACATTTAAGACATAAAAAGATGTGTGTATATATATATAGATATATATCGAAAGTATCAGAGTACATAGGTGGGCGCAAGTGCCTCAAAAAATAATGAGTTTGGTATATAACGTAGGGCTTATGCCCTCAAAAAATATACAAAGAGTGCCCCCGGCATAAAAAATGGTCCACCCTAAGCTAAGCACGAGGTCAGTTGTCCCTGCCATAGTGGACTACAGCCTTTGCCAAACTCTGAAATAGATATACCAAGGTCCGTGGCACCCCAACAACATGAGGCTACATAGATGGTGGGAGATCCTCAATCTCGAACATAGGCACAGTACGAGTGAGTGTGGACAGTTTCTGTTCCACTCATCTCAAAACTCTTTCAACCTCTCCAGTTGGAGGTACACCTGCTGCTACTGTTGATCCAACAATTGTTGTTGCTGCCTCTGGTCGTGGACGGTGCCTGCTCCATGAAAAATCAACTAGATGCACTAGTCCCACATCTATACATAACAGATACATAGTTATCAGGTGCTCTGGTACACATAAAAAATGATATATATAAAAGAAATAAAAAATTTAAAAAAAAAAATTAAAGCAAAACGTACCTAACTCTCCTCTCTCTGCTCCGAGAGGTACGGGCATGTCAGGATCTCTGGAGAAGTTGATCTCAGCATAGGGGTAGTCCTCTATAGCTAGAATCTGCCAAGACCACTAGTCAAAAAATGTATCATCGAAGGCCTCGATGGTCCTCCCTCCCCCCTGTCGTGGCAACAAATATGCCCACCTGCACACTGCTGGGAAGGAGGCCACGTACCCCAGTATAGTCTCTCGGGGACTAAGACTAGATACCCTCTCGAAGACGAAAGAGAAAAGAACAGTATCGAACCCAAAGTTCTTTTTGTTCTGCCCATGACACTCTATGAGCTATCTCTTTGTGCACTCTAGCATGGTTTTACTCCAATCAAACACTCGTGCATTTAAGCATTGTATTGCGCAATGCATATGGGCCCGAGAGGCCTGATATAAATTTGCGGATCCAGTGATCTGCCCAATAAGTAAAACTATCACTTTTAGTGATAGTTTGGTGATTTTGTGGATCGGTACCTAGGAACCCACTTTATCTGTTCCGACCTCACAGTGTAGTTCGATCAACTCGAAAATGTTGTGAGGCCCAGAGGGAAAAGCATGAAGGTTGACTAGTTCCCCTCTCCTCGAGAGGCTATTCAAAAAGTAAATATCTTCAGTCATTGGAGTCAATGATTGTCCCTCGAGAATGAAATCCTCCACATCTAGGTGCCAGTAATCCACCAAGGCATTCAACAGCCTGGGTTGTGCCCGCATGAGTGGACACGGAAAGAATTTCCACAACCCACATTGTTTTAATGCAGCGACAGCAGTAGGGTCTTCCTCGACCATTGAATCAATGTCCTCATGCTCTCTCTCTCTCCAATGGACATACATCCTACAAAATGACAAGTTCAAAGGAGATTCAAATAATGCATTTTCAAATTTTTCATATGTTGGAGGATGTACACGGGCTGTATTGGGGACAGTCGTGTATGTACACGGGTAGAATTTTCACTGTCTGCGTGCATACGCAAGTTGTTCTTCGACAACCTGCTTACATGCAGGGATGACCTTTTTAAAGGTGTGTGCCCCTCCAAAAAACAAAAATAAATGACAGAAGGGAAATTGGGAATGCAAGAGGGACTAGATTGTACTTACTTGGTCCAAGTGGAAGTTTGTTTCGTCCACTGAAGCTCCCAGAACCAACTTCTTTCACAAAGTGGTGTTTTTGGCTTTTTGGTCAATTCTCAATTTGCAATGGTGATAATGAGCTGCCAGCTTCTATTTATAGACTTTTTTGGCCCTTTTTGTCATTTTTTGACCCTCGTTGTCATTTTTTCTAGCCTAAAAATCATGTAACGTGGTTCTTGAGTTTCTCATTGGATGTTACAATACACTTTACTTTTGGTTCGGAGAACTTTTTGGGAGTTGGGGCACTTTTATGGCCCTTTGGTGAAAATTCATTTTTTCCAACTTTGTGCATTTAAGTTAGGATTCCACCTCCACTTGTTGCACCTCATTGTCTTTTTCTTTTTACCATAGGATCGACCCCACCGAATTGCGACATGGAACTGTCATTGTTGTTCTAGAAGTGTCGTAATTTAGTGGTAGAGCCTACCCTCACATGGATTCCCTAGGTAGATCCTGGTTGCATTTTGGTGTCCATGCCATCGCTAATGACTTTAGGCTTGGGAGTCCTTTTAGTCTTGTCTTGATTACGAGTTTGAGCCTTCACATGTCTGATATATTGTCATTCTTGGCCTAACCCTCGGGACTCCCAAAAAACAAATGGGTCTTCTTTTAAGCCCTTTTCAGACCCTATAAACGTGAAAATATTGTCAAGTGATCTTGTTGCCCTTCACACTCACCAAACTAAAATTTGAAGGCACATCTGTCCGGCGGTAGTTTACCCCTTTTTCGGTTCGGATGGTCAATTGTACGAACAAAGGTATACTCTAGGAACTTTGGTTCGCTGGAAGAGTATTCTCAGGTATAAGTTTAACCCTTTTTCGAGCCTGAGGGACTAAATTTACGAAAAAGGAACCCCCACAGAGTCCATAGTTAAGCTCTTTTCAGCCTCTCTAAAAGTGAAAAGATCGTCGAGTGATCTTGTTTCTTCACACTTGTTAAACCGGTCCAGAATAACATCCATTACGGAGTCCATAGTTAAGCTATTTTCAGGCTCCTTAAAATTGAAAAGATCGTCGAGTGACCTTGTTCTTTCGCACTCGTTAATTGGTTCATAAAAACATCTACTGGCATGATTTTACCCCTTTTTGGCCTATATATTAATGAGGAAAAAGGTACACCTCGAGAGATTTGTCTCACCGAGAGAGTTCTCCTCAGTAAATTTCACCTTTTTCAGGCTAAGGAGACTAAATCTAGAAAAAGGCAGCGAGTCCATAGTTAAGCTCTTTTCAGACTCCTTAAAATTGAAAATATTGTTGAGTGATCTTGTCTTTATCACACTTGTTAAAATGGTTTTGAATAGACGTCTTTTTGGTGCTAATTTATCCCTTTTTCGATTCGACTAGACTATCTTCGAAAAAGGTACCCCAGTGAAGCCTTCTTTTGTACTTTTTCAGACTCTCTAAAAATGAAAAACCACCGAGATTACCTTCTCTGGGATCATTTAAAATTACATTGAAGGACATTATCATTGTGTCCTGTTAATCGCATTTGCATTCCTGCGTCTTTGGCCTAATGTCGGCTCCATGTGGCTTTCGACTAAACCTTTGAAGCATGCCTTATACGTAAGCCTTGTAGCACTTTGCCTCTGCGTCTTGACACCTTGAGCCATGGAGGAATTTTCCCTAGTGTCCTTTTCCTGCACATGTTTCCTTGCTCTGAGAATTATTGTGTTCCTTGCACTTGGAACTAGTATGTTTGTGACACTCGTTCCTCCTTTGTAAGGTAGTATTCCTTTATTTTTTTCAACTTTCAAAATATTGAAAAAGACAAAAAAATCAAATATACCCCAAAAAGAGGATGGGAAAAGTATTTTCTTTGTATGGCAGCACAATGAGTCACCCTTGGACAAAGCACATCCTTCCGTTTGTTTTTCAAGTTATGGGATTTGATATGACCTTAGGGAACTTTTCTCGTAACATAGAGTTGTGTCCTGCTCCGTTTGGTTATTCTTCCAAACATATGGAGAGTTTGTGTTGCCTCCTGCATCATGAAATTATGTCAATGTCATGTTGCCTGAGTCTCATCTTTCATCGTGCTATTGTCCAAGGGAATTTTTACCCAACTTGAGTTGGCCCTTCTACAGTTTTTCTCTTGTCCTCATGCCTAGCCATCCTGAAAGTCCAATCAAAGTCTTTGTTCAAAATCAATGAAGTTCTCTCCCTGATCACCGAGATCCTCTTGTTTGTTCCCTGACGAGTTGTCAAAGACCTATGGGTAGTGAAGATGTACACTCACATTACACTCCTACCCAATTTTATAAGATCTTGAAGTTGTTGCTCGAGCTTTGAAGACATCATCTCCAGACATCAGGCGTCATTTGCTTCTTGAAGATGGATATTATTCATGTATATCTTTTGATTTTGAGATGTAGATCCATTGTGTATTGTTCATGGATACACTTTATATAGTTATGTGACATGGATATGTAGTGTATTTGATTGGCAGCCATGATTTATTTCATCCCGAGCATGGGTATGCCTGCCACAGTGAGACAATTTTATTTTGCAGATGGCACCTCCCGAACTCTGGTCTTGGGCTCACTCACTTCGTACATTGGTAAATATTTGTAATGTATTTCAGCCATCAGATTCTCTTCTGACCTCACACATTAGGGAGCATTTTTTATAACCCTAATTTGCACCAAACATGCATACCTAGTAGTAGGCCATCTTACTTACTATTTTTTCCAAGCCAATACTGAATAGCTCTTCTTAAAAACCAAATTTTTGAAGATGTATGTGCCCTGCACCACTACTGCCCGCGTATGTATGATAATTGCACCATCACTTCCCACGTACGTATTCTATTTGCAACATTACAGCCTACGTATACCCACAAAAGTTGCAAAAAATAAAAAGTTGCAAGGGAATACAGGCCATAGCCCGTCACCCAACCAATTGACCCATAGTAGTTTCCTAACCAATTGACCGCCCATAGCCCATCACCCAACCGAATAACTATCTTTTTGGAATATAAAATAAGGTGTTGGGGTCCCATTCTAAGGAGAAGCATGAAAGTAGTGAAACTCTACCCATTTCCTAATTTCCCCCTTGCCCCAAGAATTTGTAGCCACATCATGAGTTTGACCAAGAATTTCCCATTCTTGCTCCTTTTTCCTCATCCATAAACCTATGCCTATTCTCTATATAGAAGTGTGAGAGAAGAAGGATACGTGGAAGCAGTTGGAGCTTGTTGAAGAGGAGCCCAGGATCGGGTTCGAGGAGCAGTCACAGATCTCATTTTGTAAGTGACATTATGAGATTAATATAAAGAAGTACTTTTGTCATCCCGCCATATGATGTGTTTAATGTGTATGATTGATTTACATTTTGTTATGACATCTAACCCATTAATCCATATATAGAATTCTTGTTCACAGTTTTTGTTTTGTCTTTTGGTGAATGCAAGTCATCTTTGGGAGGATATTTGCAGTCAAGAAATGACCAAGCGCATTGGAATCGACACCGGATGCGGAGTTCAAGGTGAGACTATCGGATCCCTATACTTTGTACTTTATATATGAATGTGGGGTGTTGTCGGGATATTGGTTAAGAGTAGGAGACTTTAAACGGTTAGCTCTATCTGCACTTTAGAACCCTACTGTAGTCCGTAAGGGGATTTTCCCACTATAGCATTCATGAATAAAAAAAATACATTATTAATCTAGGGATTGGAAACCCAAGTATTACCGTACACTTTCAACTTGCAAATGAATAGCATGATCATGATCTCAAACCAATGGAAGACCTTTAGGAATCTCTCCAAATACCTTGGAATGGTTGTTGATAACCATTTGGAAATCAATTAGAGCAGAGGATATAGATGTTTGAACATCTAGTGAGCACAATTGTGCAATTACACCACAGTGTCCCTTTTTGAGTAATTTCTTCATGTTATTAGAGCTTATCACTTTAGAAGTTTTCCCTTGGATACCTTTAAGCTTAATTTCAGTTTCTTCTTAGGAAAATCTCATAAAAATATCTTGAAAATTAAGGGACATTATTTCCCATGATTGTAACCTTTGGACCCTTAATACAACATCAACACCACTCATTTGGATGGAAATGATGGGACTATCCAATAAATACTCCCCCATATTGAGCTTAATACTATGACACTTCCTAGAACAATTTATGGTACCTGCATCTGCAACCATTACTTGAAACTCTTGTGTTGGATATACAAAGCAATTGAGATATTTTTCTAATTTGTAATTGATGAAATTATGGGTACTACCATAAGTAATCAACACCGATAAATTTTTCTATTTGATGTATACTTGTATATTAAGAGTTTGTGGAGTACTGATGTTGTCTAATGCATGTCAAGATATCGTTGGAATATTCTCTTCTAGATATATATCTTGTGATGGTTCCAATTCTTTATCTTCTTCCTCTTCACTGTCTATGCGGAATAATTTCTTCTCACCGCATTTATGCCCTTTACTGTATTTAATATCACAATTGAAACATAGTCTCTTTTCTCTTCTTTCATCCATTTGTTGAGGTCTCAACCTTGTCGGTTTAAGAGAGATAACATGGTGCTCTCTATAATTTTCAATATCCACCCTTATAGTAGCCATATTGTTTTTCCACTTTCCTTGCCATATTGAAAGCTTACTCTAGGGATTTAGGTTCGAAGAGACACACCTCATGTTGAATGTTGTCCTTTAAAGTACCCATAAAGAGATATAACAAATTGTCCTTGGGAATGTTCTTGACCTTAAGAATGAGCTTTTGGAATTGTTGAATGTTCTTTGTAATTGTACCTTTTTGCCAAAGATTTATCAATTGACCAAAGAATGTATTTCTCTTAATATCCACATAATGTGATATCAATTCCTTCATAAAAATGGACCAAGAGATAATATAATTATTTTTTCTTTCACAAAGCCATTGATACCAAACAAATTGATCATTTTCTGAATACAAGGATGCAATAGGTACCTTTTTTAAGCTTGGTGTTTAGTGTATATCAAAGAATTTCTCCATCTGGAATATCCATGTTATAGAATCTTTACCATCAAACTTCCTCATATCGATATTTGGAACAAAGTATTTCCTTGGTGTCAACTTGAAGCCTTGATGATGTGGATATTGGAGTAATGAATAATCATGATTTTGTGACTTAATATTAATTTCCTCTACATTTTCATGATTGCCTTGCATTTTGATATATCTTATAGTGAGTCTCTCATCTAGAGCATGTAAGATCATGGAAGACATGGAAATTTTCAATTCTAACATCTTATTTTCCATATGCTCCCAATTTCCATCCATCTTCCTTTCCATATGCTCTAGATTTTCATCCATCTTATTTTCCATCTATTGAATTTTTCTTTGTGCGTTTACCAACTCATCACTTCTTATTGACCTAACACTCAAATCATTAAGTATGTCCTCCAATTTGGATAATTTGTTATATATCTCCTCATTTTCTTCATGAGTTATAGAATATATTTATGGAGGTTTATTTGGTAAAGTAATTTTTGGAGGATCCTTTGGAGCCATGTGAGAAAATAATAATTCTCCTATTTTTCCTCTTTATCACAAATTTTGAATCACCAAAAATAGATTGTGTAATCAAAAGTTATGTCAATTGTAAGTTACGTATCTTTCAAACCCTTAATTAGAAGTATGATCAGATGGTTTCCCTTTGTCCTAATATATATGTGAAATTCAAACCCTTCTAACTCTAAAATGTTAGTATGTAGTACTCTGATATGACTTCTTAAACTCCTGAAAAATTCACAGTATAAATCTTCACTTATAAAAAGCTATAGCAAAAATACCAAAATGTCTTGTTTAAGACTAATTTCAGGATTAGTAAACAACCCCAACTTCCATGAGATATATCTCACAAATAATAATGATTCAAAATCTATAAAAAAAAATCACATGTAATTCACTATGTCTACTCATGATTCTAAAAATTTGAAAAACTTTATAGAAAAAACGTTACATTGCAAATATCGAGCTGACTCATTTAAAACTGATTTCAAGATTATTCATGAGTCTTGTCTTACACGGACTATATATTTGAAAGTATAGTGAAACGTAATATGAAATTTGGACCACCGATAATAGGTGATGTCTCCTCGGTCTCCACAAAATGTCACTATCTGAAACCTCCTAGAAAAAACATTATAGAAAAAATCCCAAGATTCATCGTTTAAAATTGAATTTAGGATGATTCAAAAACCTATCTTCCATAGGCTATAAATATGAATTTATAATGACCCAAAAGATGAAGTTTTTACCATGGATACCTTCATCCAAGATAAAAAAATAAAATAAAATAAGCTGAAGTAACATCCAAATTTTGTTCTCTGAATCATTCCAGATAAAAAAATAAAATGAAATGAAAATGCTATGATGACTCGCTTGGAGAAGAAAAACCCTAGGATTGATGCTCTGAAACCAAATGTTATGAACCAACACCTTGAGAATGATAAAAATTCAATGAGGTATAGTCCACTTTGAGGGGGAAACCTCCTTTTATAATATATTGAATGTACATGATAAGATATAATGATCCTAAGACTAGGTCTCCTTGGTATATATATAGGAGACAAATGGTACAATTATAATGAAATGATGCAATGAAGGGTTCTCTCCTACATACAAATATAACACTAGAAATGTAATAATTCAATAAGAGGATTAATAAGGGGTTTTATACATAACAT
Source organism: Picea engelmannii (assembly GCA_009831015.1). NCBI lineage: Eukaryota > Viridiplantae > Streptophyta > Pinopsida > Pinales > Pinaceae > Picea > Picea engelmannii. The sequence continues at coordinate 178,412 of ML793208.1, read as the reverse complement.
GGGGCTTTATCTAGGGCTTAAAAAAGTAATACAATAAGAAAATATAAGAGGCACCACCTGGTTGGACACCTTTGCAACCTATGTTGGTACCCCTTCGGGTAGTATCGCATCAGACAACACATGTATATGGAATTGTTTTCCATGTACCTCTAGGTATATCGGAAGTCCCTTAGGCTTAAAACCAGTCTTACATAATATTCTCAACCATATTGTTTCTGTAATACACCGAGAAAAACACTTAGGGAGATCACTCTTTCCTACTAGGGAATAAGGTAGTATGGATAAGGGCATGGTCTATCCTCTTTAGTTGATGCCATGAAATATTTGGCCAAGTGCTATTATTGGAAACCCTATGGTATATCAAAGAGATATAGAACTTGACACTCCTCTCTCCTTAGTACCTTGAAAACCCTAGTCTCTTCCTACAAGCCCTAGATTTTGTAGCACACACAATGGAATTCTTACACAATTTACAATATCATGAATTTGAAAATTTCATCAATGCAATAATGCTCGGAAGGGATTAATACTTCGCAATAAAAAAAATTGGTATGGACCCACTTGTATCATTTCTTGTGACTCCTCTCCATGAGTTCCTCTTAGATAACCTCTTCGGTGGACCTAGTGGTCCCATAACAAACATTCACAACATGTCAACCATAGATGAAATAAAGAAAGAAACTGGGTATCTCTCCCAGTCAATTAGCAAAATGGAAATCAATATCCCTTCCCTCTATGCACAAATCAACTTTTTTTTTAATCAGATTGTGAAGTTAAAGGGTAATCCTAAGAAGAGTGACATTGTCTTTGGTGAAGGCTCCCATAAAGGTATTTTTTGATTAATTGGGTTGGTTTTCATTGATGTCAACCCTTGAATCAAGCTCGGTAGAAAATTCTGGCATATCCAACAGTATGGTTAAGGGACTTAATCTTGTTTGATGTATAAATGTATGAAGATTAGTATATTTGTAGGTAAGTCTGTTCTAGATGGATAGTACATGTCATGCAATTTTCGGTGATATGTGGAACATCACATAACTCTTCACGGTTAGAGAGTTATGGCCTTGTGAAGTTGGAGAACCCTCTTGAGTTATCTAGAAGCCCCTAGAAGGTAAAAGAAGTCAAATTATTCTAGAAGCTCCTAGAAGAAGTTGACTAGTCAAGTGGGTTAAACTAGGAGTTAATCATGGGTTAATTTGTTGCAATACGAAAATAATTAAAAATAAATTAGCTGCAACTAGAAGTGGAGAGTTTACTATTTATGGATACAATGGTTATAAGTGGACAAGTGGTTAGAAGTGGGTTAGCCCTAAAAGAAGGAAGTTGGGTTAAGTTGGTTAGAAGGTAACCCCTTCAGGTAGCTACATGGAAGTACAAATAAGAGAGCAAGGCTCTCCTATTATCACCTATTGATCACATTGAATATATATTATTGTGTAAGGTTCATTGCAGGTACTCGTTGATATATCTGAAGTTATGCAAGTCTGAGGTAGCACGAAGGGTTGATGTTGAAAGTTTCAGAATTGCAGAAATACTAAAAAACTGCTAGTTTTTTAGGTGTATGCAGGCTACAGTGGAGAAGGGTGCATACGTACGTTGGATAGAAGTATAATTGGGCACTTACATGTGGAAAAACCCATGAAATCTTGAGTTGTTGAGGGTGTCAGGTTCTCAGAGTCTGAAAGTAAGCTCCTAGGAAGGTCTACAGTGATCAGGTACAACAGATCCATCTACAGATTCAAAAGGTAAGTCATATTCTTATGTGTAGTTGGATATTGTTGTCTTCGTGAGATATGATTATGGGAGTTTGATTTTTTTCCCTATAGAGGGTTTTGGTTGTATGGAACTTATGGTATGATCTAAATCTACAGAAATACAACACTGGTATGTTGGTATTATTCATTGGTTCATCTTGTTCGTTCAAGTGTTGAGACATATTTTTTATTTCTTGGTACATGGTTGAGGGTTTTGGTTGTGAAGATTTTTTGAATTTGTTTGTATGGTGTGAGGCTACATATAAGTAAGGGTTTAATGTCTATTCCATGTGAGGATTATTACACATGTTCATGATTGTACACACATGTATGGGACATGACTAGAGAGACATAGATGCACTTGGTTAAGGTATGTATAAGATTATGTATGCACAAGGCACGGCTACAGATAAGACACAGTGATAGGTTTTAGGTTGATGTGACAAAGACAACAAATTTTTTTAAGTTTTGGAAAAGGTGAAAACCCTAGATTATTGAAGGCGTAAGTAGGTTGTAGTATAGATAGGCTACATACATATGAAGGCTGAAGTATAAATAGAGCACGTACATACACAAGCTGCAACATATACAGGTCACGTACTTGTTGGGTTTTGTTGGTGCAGGATGAGTACAGGTATAGGTTGGTTACAGGTCAGTGGCATAGGTTGGTTACATATTTTTGGTACAGGTTGGTACATGTTTACAGTGGTACATCTCATAGTGACAATGTGGCAGTGGTTTCATCATTTGACATTTATATTTCAAGGCGGCAGGATGGGGCAAGGATAGGTGGTTGTAGATGGAAAACATAAGGGGTTGTAGCCTCCTTCTGGTTGTAGCCAGAGAATTGGGGATTTAGAGATTCCCTCAGGTTGTAGCCTGAAAATATAGGGGGTCGGAGCCTCCTTCCAGTTGCAGTTGGAGAACGAAGGAATTTGGTGCTTTCAATGAATCTAATTCTTAAAGACATATAAGAAAAAGAATTATGTGGTTTTCTCTTGCATTGGGTTTCCACATAAAAATACTAGTGTACTGTGTATGTGTATGATTATTCATTGTTCATGGTTTATTTACTCTTCACTTGTTGAATGATAATGGTATATTGATCATAAAGATAAATAACGCTTACATATTGTGGTTAAAGGGATGAAAAAACTATATTATTGATTGACCCCCCTCTCAATAATCTAACAATTGATATTAGAGAAGGTTCCTTCAAAAATTGGTTTTACCACTAAAAGGTAGATAATAGAGAGAAACAATATGTATAAAAATGGAATACCACAGTTTGATGGACAGAGCTATGCATTCTAGAGCAGAAGGATGAAAACATATGTACAAGCACATGGATTTGAGGTTTGGAAATTAGTTGTAGATGGATATAAAGAACCAGCAGTTCCACCAACAAATGACAACGGAATGAAATTCAGTCTAAATCATTCAAAATCCAAAAATGCACTTATGAATGGTCTTGGTGATTCAATATATGGAAAAGTTATGCATTGCAGCTCCGAAAAGGAGATTTGGGAAAAAATTCACAATGTTTATAAAGGGGATGCAAAATTCAAGGAAAGCTTCAAACTTACAAAGGTCAATTTGAATAGTTGAAGATGAAGGAAGATGAGAATATTGCATCTTACTTATTCCAATTTGATGAAACAGTGAATGCAATCAAAGGATTGGGAGAAGAAGTGGATGAATCTACAATTGTTCAAAAGGTACTAAGATCTCTTCCAATGAGATTTGATCCTAAGATCTCTTCCAATGAGATTTGATCCTAAGATCCCAGCACTAGAAGAAAGAACAAATCTAGATTCAATAAGCATGGATGAACTACATGGAATTTTCACAACCTATGAAATGAGAAATGAACAGGAGAATCTAGTTACAAAAGAAGTAGCATTCAAATCATCCAATAATTCAAATAAAAAGGGCAAGAAAAATAAAAAAGAAGATAGCAGCAGCAGTGACATCTCAAAAGACGATGAATAAGTAGCCAACTTTATCAGAAGACTGAAGAAGTGAACCCGCGGAAAATATAGAGGTAAGATTCCATTGATTTGTTTTAATTGTGATGGAATTGGTCATTTTTCTAACAAATGTCTCCATAATAAAAATAAAATAAATGAATAAGATGATTCAAATAGAAAACAAATGTACAAAGGAAAGAAAACCAAAAATAAATTCTTCAAGAAAAGATTTTGCACAAAAGAAGATAACACCTCATTAGATGAAGATGAAGAGTGTGGAAGTGAGACATAAAGGGTTCTATTAATGGAAATAGAAGACTCCTATGAAGAAGGCACTGAAGAATAATATGAAGAGGTGGAATTTGATTACATAGAAGAATTGATGAGTGCCATAGAAGTTATAAAAAAGGAAGAGAAGAAAAACAAGTCACTATAGGAAGAACTAAAAAGAAAAGAGGAATCTCAAAGTTCCAACTCTGAAGAACTAGAACAAAAGATCACAAAATTAAAAATTCAAGTTGAAGAAGACAAAAGAATTGAAGAAGCACTCAAAGAAGGTTTAGAAGAAAGAGACAGGATCATTGGAAATTTGGAGGCAGAGATTGTCACATTGAGAAAATATCTTCAAAAGAAAAACATGCAGAACATCTCAAACATTTTGGACGATATTATCAGCAGTCAAAGGCCAAATCATGACAAGTATGGACTTTGATACAATCATATAGAAAAGGGATCAAGCTCCAAAATAATAGATCAAGAAACACATCCAAGAAGATATGCAGAGATAGTCAGAGGAGATAAGAAATTTTACAAGGAATATCATAGGGACACTCCTCCACCCAGAAGTTTCATATTTTAGAATCAACGATAGTCAGAAATAAATAGGCCTCAAGAAGAAGAAGGATTCAAAAGAGTGACTTCCTTAATAATATATTCAACTACCAAGTATCAAACTATACTTTTTGGTTTATGTTATGCATGTTGTTAGCCCCTAAGGTTGCACTTGACTGTGAGAGGGCAAGCTAGGGCATCATCAGGTTATTGCAATAATATTTTAAGGGTTTTATGAATTGGTTTTTTTAAAGGATGGTTGAAAGGTGGTTCAAGGTTTCAAGGTAAACATGAATTTAAAAATAAAGCCAAGAGATATCCCACTGATTTTTTAAAGGGTAGCCACATAAATAGATCAGACAAATAAGGAAAATAAAGAGAGGAAATATGGAAGTCTTCAATTTGTTAACCCCATATGGATTTCTTATATCAAAATGTAATTTAGAAACAAGAACATGTGCTTGAAAATCAAATCTTGATAATAAACAATAACAACAAAATCTTCATTGTATTAATTAAGACCAAGAAAACAATGCATTGCAAGTGAAAAATGATCTCAGGCAAGAAAAGAAATAGAACATGAAATGAGAGAATGTCTGACCATCAACATGTCTTTTCCATTAAGTATCAATGTAGAATAAATCTACTTACAAAGAGTTCAAAACAGGTCCCTGAATGTCCAACTTTTCGACCCTCATAAAGTCTTTCATCTGTCCATTTAAACTATACAAAATATGACTACAGATCCTATTTTCTAGTATGCAATTAGTAACATAATTTGGTTAATGTCTATCTTCTAGGAGGATCAGCTCAAAATGAGCACTTACATTGCCAAAATAGTAAACAGCTCAACATATTAACTCAAAACACTTTTACAGCAACTTATCAAATCCCACAAAATTTGGAATTAATCTTGACTGAGTTATCCATTCGAATTATCAAAATTCATTAGGTCAAAATCAAATTGATCATCTTTTACTCCTTGAGTAAATAGCATCAAAACTTTCAAAACTTTGCATGAAGGGACTTCATAAGGCTATCATGATATAATGATTGCACTGGCTTTGGTAGTCCTCTGTTTCATCTTGGTTGTGAGCACAATATTGTGCCAAGACAATTTGAAATTAGATTCTCGCAGCTCCTTGAGCAGTGCCTTTTGTTCGTTTCTCTTTTTTCTTGAAACCCTGTATCTTCTCCTATTGTTTGGCACTCCATTGCTCCACCTGAGCCTTTTCTTTCTTTAACTACTTCACCATTTTCTGGATCTCTTTAATCTTGTCTTTATCACTTCTAACCTTAACTTTAAACTCTAAGAACTCTTCTACAGGTGTAGGTTTGTTCAGGTCTATAGAAGCCTAAGGTTTTCTCAGTTTGATCTGATATCTAGAGTATAATTTTGAGCTATGATCTTCATCATCAAAATAATTTGAGTTCATGGCCTCGGGAAGATCTGGAATCTGATATGGATCTGTAGAATTATAGTCTTTTTCATTAGAAACCCCAAATGTACCTTTAAACATTGCTTCAGCTTTTCATGATCTAGTGGTTTCTCTTGTCATATGTCTTGTAGAGTACTGAGATACTTTTTTTCCTTTTCCTTGTGTCTTCCCCAAGTTTTTAGCTTCTTTTTCATTCCTGTGAAAAGGAGGTATCTATGTTTGTTCCTTGATACCTATTTTAGAATCTTCAGAATTATCCTCTATGACTATGAGGTTCTCATTTTTTATGGATGGATCAAACATATCCTTAGAGTTTAACCTGAATTTGTTGACATCCCTAGTGGAGTTTCTCCTAGGGTATTTAGGCACAGTTGTAGGTTTCTTCCCATGTTTTTTTCCCTTGGAACTTTTCTTAATTTTTGATTTTTTTTATGCTTGACTATGGATTGAATTGGGTTTACATTATAATCGTCATTCACATCTACTTCCATCTTTATCTCTGGATCAAGAAACATATCAATATCTGCATCTGGATTTGATTTCTTACCTCTGCTGGTGGTATATTCTTCCTAACCTTTACCTACAGGAGAATCAACAATGAATTGTTGAGTTTGCATCTTCCTTTTGTTGGCCCTTGTCACCCTAGTCACATATGTTTCTTCTTTAATTGAGGATTCATTGACTGTACCAATATGTTTCTGTATAGTTGATCTCTTCCCTTTAGCCTTTATAGATTTGCTTGGTTGTGGATCATTACCTAGAGACTGGATTAGCCAATGCCAGGGTCTCTGGACTTCATTCAAAGAGGATACAACCAATGTATTTATTAAGACTTGGTGAAAAAGACTGCCTTTGGCTATAGCAGGATGAGATTGCACCCTTTTGGACATATTTGATAAACTCTTTAGTAGGAAATAGGGTAAATTGAGGGGATAATCTCCATTAATGTGCATTAACAGTCTGATATGATAAATGTAAACCAGTGAAAACCTACCCTCACATGTAATATACATGTGAATAATTATCAAAGCAGTATGTCATTCATTTCTGATCCAGCTATGTGGTATTACCTTTTTCCAATTAGGGTTTTGTTTTTCTGGTATCAAGAACTAATTCACAAACTCCATAACCACATTCTCTTTCTTCCACCACCTTTCTCCACCAATTGGCAATTTGCAGGCTCTTGCAATTGAGTGTTCAGTCACCATCATCAGCAATTTCCCAATCACAACATCAAAACCATCAAAGTTTCGTGTGAAGATCATTGAAACATGTTCATCGTGTCCCTGGAAGGTTGTGAAAAACTCAAACCAACCTGCATATTTAAACCTCTGCATCATTTATGGGTAGGATTCAAGCAATTTTGTGCCCTCAAGTTCCAATCTAATGATTTGTCCACTCTTCTTCGGCGCCATGCTACTTGTATAGTTCTATAAATGCTCTACGTGGTTTGGAACTGAGAATTTTAAAACCTGAGACTATTAGAAACAAAAAATCCCTTATGTTTCCAATTCAATCTTTGCACACAACATCCGATACATTAGAATAACATGTGATAGTTTCTTTTAATAATAATGGGACGTGTTTGATTTGATGCAGGTTAGTCTGGTACAACTCGATCCCTTGCATATGATGGTTAAAACTGCAGCATCAGCTTGAGAAAATATCGTGGAGAGGCATGCAGATCCTCTAATCATGATTTGTGCAATTATGATTTGATCAGGGTTACCTAGCACATGTCAAAACATGATTATCCTTAGCACTGCAGGAATAGCGCTATTCCTGTAACGCCATTCATAATTTGGAAAGATTTTTGAAAATTCAAAAATGAAATAGACAAGTGATGTGACAAGATCCATCAAATCAAATCTTAAACCTTCAAAAACTTAAGAAAATCATTTCAAAGTGAAAAAATGAAAAACATAACAAATCAAACCAAGGGGTAAAAGTAAAAAATTCAAGCAACAAAGTATAAGCAGGGAGGATTTAGGATTAGGGATACTCACTTAATCAAGAACAAAGTTAGAGACTAACACATGTAATAATTTTGAACATAAATTTGTAAATTGCAGAGAAAATAGAAAAAACAAAACAACTCTGAAAATCATGCACAAAATGGTTATCCAAGAAGGCCTAGTGAAACACAAAGAAGAAGCTACAACAGGTTTGAATCCTTGAGAATTGAAGTGGAATGCTACAAGTGAAAAAACTTTGGACACATGGCTAAAGATTGTAGAATGACAGTCCCTCCTAGAGAATCACAACAAAATAACAACAGTCACAGACAGAAACCTCGGCAGAGAATATGGATAAGGAAGCATAATCAGTATAACAATGAAGAATGCACAGTCGCTCTACAAGATAAACACAAGAAACGTGGTTGGTATGTTAACAGTGGTTGCTCAAAGCACATGAAAGGTGATGAGGATAGGTTTATAACTTTGAGAAAGGAAAGAGATGGATCAGTCTCTTTTGGAAACTATGAATCGACTAGAATCATTGGAAGAGGCACAGTCAGAATTGGAAACAAGGATACCAACCCAAAAAAAATTCTATTAGTGGAATATATGAAACATAATATTCTAAGTGTAAGTCAAATGTGTGACCAAGGTCACAAACTTGTGTTTGATTCACAGAAGTGTGAGATAAGAAAAGCAGGTTCAGGCAGATTGGTTTCAACAGTTGTAAGAACTTCAAGCAACATATATGTATGAAGTGAAATTTGAAATTAAAAGTGTTTTCTAGGAAAGGAATATGAAGTTTGGCTATGGCATAGAAGGATGGCTCACATAAATTTTGACAAACTAGTCAAAGTCAACAAAAAGGAAGTAGCCAGAGAAATTACCCAAATCACAAATCCAACCAACATGTTATGTAAGCATCGTCAACAAGGAAAGCAAACAAAGACCAAATTCAAATCAAAGGAATACTCCATAACAAGACCGCTAGAAATTGTGCATATTAATCTAGTTGGACCAACTATAACAAAGGGTTTAAAAGGTGAGAAATATTTTATGTTATTGGTTGATGATTATACAAGGATGACTACAGTTTGTTTTCTCTGGAAGAAGTCAGAAGCATTCGATAACTTGAAAGGTATACAAGGAAATGGTTGAAAATGAAATGGATTCAAAAATCAAATGTTTCAGATCTGATAATGGAGGAGAGTTTAACTCAAATTAATTTATGGATTTCTGCAGCAAGCATGGAATAAAAAGGAAATTCTCAGTTGCTAGAACACCTCAACAGAATGGAGTTGTCGAAAGGAAGAACAAAACAATACAATAAATGGCTCAAACAATGTGACACAAGTCGTGACCCTCGTGGTCCAACCGCTCTCACCAGGACCTTCTTTCACTTAGCCGCGAAGAGCTTACAATGCCCTTCAGATCCCGTATCGGGACCTTTTGTCACCCACAGCGTACTCTGTTGATCTCCCAGCTATTTTCTCGAGAAATTGGGTTTCGCGATATCGCGAAACTTGTGGGCACGTTCACGTGCTACTCAAAACCCCGAACCCCGATAGGTCAAAGGTCAACGCTTCCGTTTTTTTCTGTCGGGGATTTCCCTATTGGGAATCGGCACCTGTGATGTCGTGATTCACTCGCCCCACAAATCGCCGAACCCCAAACTTCGATGCACGTGCGTTAATCCCGTGCCACGTCACCTCCTCTCTCCGCTCTATCGGGAATCGCGGGATCGCGATTTCACTGTTCACAATTCCTTTGCATTTGAAAACACCGAATGCCGAATCCCGACCTCACGGGATCTAATGCCACCTGTCCTTATAATGATGGACGGCTCCGATGAAATCGGGAAATCGCTGATCGCGATTTCAAAGAGTATGAAACTCTTGCCTCCGCGAAACCCGATATGTCGAATCCTGATGGCCCGTTCCTTCCTTGCGCCTAAGGGCTAAACCTCGTGTAGCTTCTCTGAAATCTGATGGTCAACGGGATTTTGCAAATCTATACTGCGAACCCTGGCCATCGATTCTCCTCCTTGAGGATTTTTTTTTTTCTTCTCCAAATCTTCGTCCTACTTGAGCCTCTCCTGGATCCTCCTTCCAGTAATCACGAAGGGTCTATCCTTCCTGAGCTTGTCCTTGCTTCACAAGTCCCTTATGAGAACTTGTTGCACACACTCCTACACCGAGACTTCCTGGGTATTCAGTAACCCAGCAGAGGTCCCTCTGTGAACTCTTCCTCTAGATGACAGAACTCAAAGGGTTCCCTCCTCCTTGTGTCGTCTGCACACACTCGCTCAATGCCCACCTGGCGGAGTCTTCCAGAATCCTCAGCGATTCTGTCCTTCTTAAGAACTCACAGCGGAGTTCTCCTTCTCAGCACCTCGTGTGCACGCTCAATGCCCACTCAGCAAAGCTCCACAGAACCTACAGCAAGGTTTCTGTCTGCAACTGTGTCCTCCCTCACACAGTCTACCTCTTGAGGTGTTCAGCAACCTCAAAGGTCTTCTTCTTCCTGAGTTGTTGATCTCACCCTGTGCCTCAGCACGCCTCTGTCTGACTCCTCAGAGTTCAGAGTGCAACTCTATGAACGGCCATCAGAACCTCAACGTTCTGTCACACCAACCTGGTGTGAAGCCTCAAAGACCCTCAACCTGAAATCAAACCAACTCCCTGCAAATGCATGATAACAGCATACAATTACAGCATAAAGGAAAATACTCACAGACACACACATAAACAGAATATTGCAGGAAAAATTGCTCTGTATTAATAATGGATAATGCATGTATATTTTACAAGGTGCTCCTGAGCTCTCTCGGCTCCTCTCTACTCTCTTCTTCTCTACATGCATCCTTTTTTTTAAATGAGATCTAAATATATCTTTTTACCTGAGGGCTCATTCCTCTAGGTTCACCTACTCTATTAATTTACAATCAATGGTTGTCTAGTCTGCTATCCAGAACTAGATCTCAGCCAGATCTGCATTAAAGCAAATCCTATCTACAGCCTGCACAAAGGCATGGTTTTTATGGCTCACCGGCCTATGCATTAAATTTACATTCAATTCAAATTTGAATGAGGCATGCGCCTCTCTCTCCAGTGTTGAATGCATACGCTCGCGCGGCTGGCTGGCTGCTGACGTGGAGCGATGCTCCTGCATCACAATGTTAATGGATTCCAAGTTGACAGATGTATTTTGGGCGCATGAAGTGCATACAACAGTTCACATTCAAAAGAGAGTAATGATCAGAAACAACAGTGATAAAACTCCCTACAATCTATGGAAAGGAAGACCAACAAATGTGAAGCACTTCATATTTTTTGGAAGAAAATGCTATATCAAAAGAGAAGATGACAGAATGGGAAATGTTGATTCTTGTGTGGACAAAGGCATACTTGTTGGGTACTCAAGTACAAGGAAAGAATACAAATGTTTTAATCTAAGGCTCAACAAAGTTGTGGAAAGAATCAATGTGACGGTTGATGAGACAAGTGGACGAAAAATAAAGAAAGAAGAAAAGGAGACAATGGAACAGGTTCATGAAGAAGAAGCAAAGTATGAAGAAGTAGGGAAAGATGAAGAATATCAATTAGAAGTTGAAGAGAAAGAACAACAAGTATCTCCAAAGACACCAAGAAAATGAATACAGAAGAATCATCCCTCATATCATATTATCAGGAACAAATATGTAGAAGTTGAGACTACAAGAAAAATTTGTTCACCAGAACAACTGCACCTCACACTCTTATCTTTGATTGAACCAAATAGTTTTGAAGAAGCCAGCAAGGATGAATTCTGGATAAAGGCCATGGATGAAGAGTTGGATCACATAGAGAATAATGACACTTGGGAATTGGTTCCATGATCAAGGTACAAGAATTTGATCAGCAAAAAGTGGGTCTTCGGAAATAAATTGAATGAAGATGGACAGGTTACCAGGAACAAATCTAGATTGGTATGTAAAAGATACGCATAGGTTGAAGGTATCAAATTTGAAGATAAGTTTACCCCAATTGCCATACTGGAAGAAATCAGATTGATCCTAGCTTATGTATGCTCCAAGAATATTAAAGTGTATCAGATGGACGTGAAATCAACCTTTCTAAATTGGGAACTAGAAGAAGAAGTCTACATTGAGAAACCAGTAGGATGTCAGTTGTCAAAGAATGAAGATTATGTTTGTAGGTTGAAGAAGGCCTTGTATGGTCTAAAATAGACCCCCATATCATGGTATTCTATACTGGACAGATATTTACAACAGCAAGGGTTCATAAAAGGAAATGCAAACAACAACCTCTGCATCAAGGTAGCTCAAGATAGTATTTTATTAATTGATGTTTATGTTGATAATATTATTTTTGGAAGTGATGATGATAGGTTGAGCTATAAATTTGCAAAAGATATGCAGAATGAATTTGAAATGTCATTACTTGGAGAACTATCCTTCTTTCTAGGTCTTCATAAATGTAAAAGGAACCAAAGCATTTTTATTTTTCAAACAAAATTTATCAGAGAAATGCTAAAGAGGTTCGGAATGGAAGATTGCAAACCATTCAATACTCTTATGCAAACCAGTTGCAAGTTAATCAAAGATGATGATTCAAAGTATACATACCAAAGGCAGTACAAGTCAATGATTAGCAGCTTATTTTATGTGACAACATCCAAACCAGATGTCATGCAGCCAGTTGGACAGGTGGCATGATCTCAAGCAACACAAAAGGAATCACATGTTCTAGCAGTAACAAGGATATTCAAATATTTCAAGGGTACAAAAGATTTTAGATTATGGTATCCAAAAGGAAAGGATTTATCACGTATTGCCTACACAGATGCAGATTGGGAAGGTTGCATTGATGACCAGAGAAGCACAAGTGGAGCAACGTTCTACTTGGGTGAGTGTTTGGTATCTTGGATAAGCAAGAAATAATCATCAGTATCATTGTCTATAGCCGAAGCAGAGTGTATTGTAGTAGTAGCATGTTGTACACAGGTTCTATGGATGAAACAAACTCTGAAAAATATGCAGGTTGATTATTATGATCGCATTCCAATATAATTTAATAATACAAGTGCCATCATTATCTCAAAGATTCCAGTGATCCACTCCAAGACGAAGCACATTCCAATCAAGTATCACTTTCTACTGGAACAGGTTGTAGAGAGGAAAATCATAGTTGAATATGTGGGAACAAAAGAACAGCTTGCATATATCTTTACAAAATTTCTTCCAAGGGAATATTTTGAGTATCTTCGACGGAGACTTGTAGTAATTTCTACTCCAAAATCAATACTTTTGAATGCTTATCTCATATTCCTTATATTTACACGACGAAGCACCATAAAGAGGATAGTTTAGTTTGGAGGAGCAGTTTCAGGAAGAGTTCAGTCATGGGGAGAAGCCCCAAGGACAGTTTAGTTAGTGGGAGAAGCCCCGACGGGAAGTTACCTTTTCTGTTGATGTCAAAGGGGGAGAGATTCATCAGATGCATGGATAAATAGTAGACGTTTGGAGAGAGAGCACATAGGCATGTTTCCAGGGGGAGTGATGGTCACAAAGGGGGCATGAGCGATATGAATGTAGTGTTGCATCAGAGTGTTTTCATCAATGCCAAAGGGGGTGATTGTTTATTAATTGGGTTGGTTTTCATTGATGTCAACCCTTGAAGCAAGTCCGGTAGAAAATTACAGTAGCTCCAACAATATGGTTAAGGGACTTAATCTTGTTTGATGTATAAATGTATGAATATTAGTATATTTGCAGGTAAGACTATTCTATATGGATAGTACATGTCATTCCATTTCTGGTGATATGTGGAACATCACATAAATCCTCACGGTTAGAGAGTTATGGCCTTGTGAAGTTGGAGAACAATCTTGAGTTATCTAGAAGCCCCTAGAAGGTCAAATAAGTCAAATTATTCTAGAATCTCCTATAAGAAGTTGACTATTCAAGTGGGTGAAACCAGGATTTAATCATGGGTTAAGTTGTTGCAATAAGAAAATAATTAAAAATAAATTAGTTGCAACTAGAAGTGGAGAGTTTACTATTTATGAATAAAATGGTTATAAGTGGACAAGTGGTTAGAAGTGGGTTAGCCCTAAAAGAAGGAAGTTGGGTTAAGTTAGTTAGAAGGTAACCCCTTGAGGAAGCTACATGGAAGTATAAATAAGAGAGAAAGGCTCTCCTATTAGCACCTATTGAGCACATTTAATATCTATTATTGTGTAAGGTTTATTGCAGGTACTCATTGATACAACTGAAGTTACGCAAGTCTGAGGTAGCATGAAGGGTTGATGGTGAAAGTTTTGGAATTGCAGAAATACTGGAAAAAAAAAACCTAGTTTTTTAGGTGTACATAGGATACAATGGAGAAGGGTGCATACGTACGTGATTTGGTAGTATAATAGGGTGCGTACATGTGGGAAAATCCATGAAATATTGAGTTGTTGAGGGTGTCAGGTTCTCAGAGTCTGAAAGCAAGCTCCCAGGAAGGTCTACAATGATCAGGTACAACAGATCTATCTACAGATTCAAAAGGTAAGTCATATTCTTATGTGTAGTTGGATATTGTTGTCTTCATGAGATATGGTTATGGGAGTTTGAGGTTTTTCCCTAGATAGGGTGTTGGTTGTATGGCACTTATGGTATGATCTAGATCTATAGAAATACAACAATAGTATGTTGGTATTATTCATTGGTTCATCTTGTTGGTTCAAGTGTTGAGACATAGTTTGTATTTCTTGGTACATGGTTGAGGG
>ML793208.1:121233-160111 GCA_009831015.1 Picea engelmannii | reverse complement strand
AAAGGAAAACAACTACAAATGGTTTATAAAGAAAAGGGTGGAGTTACATAGTTAAATGACAATGGACGAGTATGGAACCACACACAAGACATTAACTTTTGTTGTGAAGAATTGGGAACACAAAATAGGTTAAATATTGATCGTTCATCTCCATAGATCAATGGTTAAGATCAAAAGATTGGGGACGGTACCCGGTGGGCCATCTCAGCCATGTTAGCACCATAATAGAAACCTCATTAGTGCCATGTGTTGATTCATATGAGTGCCATGTTAGGGGGAGTCCACGTCAGGGCTATAACAAGTAGATCTGTAGATGCCACATGTCAAGACATGTATTGATGCCATTTCATCTAGAATTTGAAGAAGATGTCCATGTGGAAGACACCTCATATGCAACATCAGGACATTGAGATCTTGAAAATTGACTAAGTATGGAGAATCGGTTAGACGGACGAGGTCACAAGAATCAGTCAAATGTCGTAGACTCGCATCTCACGATGAGATATTGAAAAATGACTAAGTATGGAGAATCATTTGGATAGAGATGTCTCAAGAAAATAAGTATCAATAAGGAATCGGTCAAATGAAGATATCAGATGGACCCGCGATGAAATATTAAAAATCGACTAAGTATAAAGAATTGGTCGAATAGATGAGGTAAGGATAAGAGAAGAATGTAGATGTATCATGGAGCATGGTGAGATCTCATAAATTGACTAAGTGTCAAGAATCAATCGGGAAGATGGAGATGTTGTGGAGTGTGGTGAGATCTGAGAAATTGTCTAAGTATGAGGAATCGATCGAACGATCTAGGAGGTCACCACTTGTCACAGATCAAACAGACCAGAGGGTGAAAGATTCAATGGCCCAAGAGGTCACCATTTGTCACAGATCAAATGTCCCATAGGGTGAGATATCCAATGTCTCATGATGTCTTGTAGACCCACGGTGAAATACTTAGAAAAATTTCTAAGTATGGGTGCAAAGTGAGTGCGATGGAACACGAAGGTGCCTTCTAGAGTTCATGGAAGTATAAAAAGTTATGTCTTAGAACCGCAGAGAAATGTTTGCAAATGGGTCTAAGTATAGGTTCAAAATGAGTGCGGAGAAACAAGAAGGTGCATTCTGGAGGCCGCATAGGTATGAAAATATATACCTTAGACCCACGGTGAATCCATCTAGATAATAGATCGACAATTGAGGCTAATCAGAGATCTTACTAGACGGTGGTTGTGAGCTGAAGGTTCAAACTATTTGAAAACAGGATCAACGGTCAAGATTAATCTGAGGTCTATATCGAACGGTTTCCATGCATCAAGGATGTGTTACATATTGAGGTGG
Organism: Picea engelmannii; assembly: GCA_009831015.1. NCBI lineage: Eukaryota > Viridiplantae > Streptophyta > Pinopsida > Pinales > Pinaceae > Picea > Picea engelmannii. The sequence continues at coordinate 158,770 of ML793208.1, read as the reverse complement.
CAAGTAAGAAGATTGACAATTGTGATCTAATCCGAAGAAAACTAGACTCATGGTCAAGATTAAATCTGAAGGAATGATTGGACGATCACTGAGCGTTGAAGCTATGTTTCATGTGCTAATGAATATTCCTTCATTTCCTTTTCCATCAATAAATTTATGCATCAAGACTCAGAATTGAGAAAGAGAATAGTAGTTGAAAAGTTGGTTTAGAGAAGAATAACTTGGAATGATTAGAATTGGGAGAGCTATGATTAAATTCTTCATGAATTAATCATAAAAAATACCTATAGCATTAATTGATCAATTTCTATAATATGAAAAATTATAACAAAAATAGTTGCTTGCACATTTCGTAGAATTAAGGGATATAAACATATCAGTTCAAGATAAAAATGCATATTTGGGACATGGAGGAAGGAGAGGGAGCCTTCATTCATGAGAAAGAAGCCAAAAGTTAAAACATCAGTGTTGGTAATGCAGAGATGGAATCAAATGGGCACAGGAGCATAGGGGAACAAGAAACATTAATAGCGACTATGAGAAGCTTGAGAATACAAGTGCATAGTTACAAAGAAGACAATGAGAAGATGATGAGAGAAAAAAATCAAATAAATTCTTAAATGATGCAAAGCCTAAATTAGTTGCATAGAGAGGCAAAGAATGGATTAGACTCAAGAAAGTAAGAAGAAGGAAGGCATCATGAAAGAAGAGATAACTACAGAAGAGCTAGTCATTCAAGAAGTGCTAGTAGAATCCATAGACATCACTCACCTCCTTATTCAGCAAGGAAATTTTATGCATCTGAAGACTCCATAAGTAGTCTAGAAGTGTCTCCCGTTAGGCACTAAAGAAGAAGGCCTGAATTGGATAGTTTGCAAGGAGAGCTGAGGAAGCTTAAGCCACCATCATTTGATGGAAAAAAGAGAAAGGGAATATGATGTTGAAGCATGGTTTCCAGGAATCAGGAAGTATTTTCAATTACACAACTACTCATCTAACCTAGAATCCAGAATTTCCACATACCATTTGCATGGAAAAGTTGTTATGTCGTGGGATCAGTTGAAGCAAGTTGAACACATTAATGAGAGCAAGGTCACTTGGAAGAAATTCAAGAGATATGTTCAGAAGGAGTATCTTTCAGAGCACTTCTATGACAAGAAAATGCACGATTTCTTTGAACTCATGTTGGGAAGCATGACCATGGGATAATATGGTAACAAGTTCTTGGGATTGTTGAAGTATGTAGGGTTTATAAGGGATGAGAAGGTGAAGATACATACATTCTTGAGTGGATTTCCATCATTTTATAAAGCAAAGATTCAATATGATGAGCCCATAAATTTGAAAGAGACCATCAGAAAGGCTAAGTACCTATATGAACAAGGAAAGGGAAGAGAATATTTACAACAATATTGGAAGGATAAGAAGAAACACAAATCTGATCAGAGAAGGAAGGGATTCAAACCTCCTTTCAATGGAAATAGTCATAATAAAAATCAGCAACATCAATCTGCTAAGGATGAGCCCAAGAGAGAAGACTCCTTAGGAAAAATGGGAAGAATACCAATCAATTTGTTGGAGATGCAAAGAAGATCACATGTACAAGGATTGTCCTCACAGAGAAGACAAAATCAATACCATTCACAATATCCAAGAGGCTACAATAGTAGAAGACATGGGTAGAAGTATTCCAAGAATATATACAACCTTAGAAGATCGACAAGTAGAATACCAATACAATATGATCAAAGTGGAAGGTAAGATCATTAATCATCATGTTTCTATTTTAATTGATTCAGGAGCAAGCCATTGTTACATTGATCCTAAAATAGTGGAAAAATTATGTTTGGAGAAAATTAAGCTTGAAAAGTCAAGTTTGGTTTAGCTAGCCACGGGAACCAAAAGAAGGATCAATGAGACTATTAAAGGTTGTCCAACAAATCTAAATGGAGTGAGTACTAATTTTTATATGAATATCATCCCATTAGGATCTTATGATATCCTAATTGGAATAGATTGGTTTGACCAGCATCATGTTGTCCTACATTGTCATGACAAGACATTTACATGTCTTGATGAAGAAAGAAAATAAAGCACTGTGAAAGAAATTCCACAACCCATTTCTATAAGGGAGACTTCAGTCTTACAATTGAAGAGATGTTTCAGGAAATGATGTCAATGAATGCATCTCATGTATAGGAACCATAAAGTACCAAAGGGCCAAGCCTTGAATATTATTCAGTATTGCAAGAGTTTGAAGATGTATTCCAAGAAATACCAGGATTTCCACCCAAGAGGGAGATATATTTCTCTATTGATTTAGTATCAGAAGTTTCCCCAGTATCAAAAAATCCTTACAAAATGAGTACACTAGAATTAAAATAATTACAAATGAAGTTGGAAGAATTGTTGAAGAAAGGGTAAATATTCCCAAGTGTTTCACCTTGGGGAGCACTAGTACTCTTTGTCAAAAAGAAGGATGGAACATTGAGATAGTGTATTGACTTTAGACAACTAAATAAATCCACTGAGAAGAATAAATACCCTCTACCCAAAATTGATGACCTCTTTGATCGGCTAAGCGGGGCAAAGATATTTTCAAAGATAGACTTGAGATCAAGATACCATCGGGTAAGAATCAAGGAAGAATATATTAGTAAGAAATCCTTAGAACTAGGTATGGACATTATGAATTTGTAGTGGTGCCATTTGGACTTAATGAATGGCATATTCAGAAATTATCTGGATAAGTTTGTCATTGTGTTCTTGGATGACATACTCATTTATTCCAATTCAAAGGAAGAGCATGAACATCACTTAAGGTTGGTGTTGCAATTCTTAAGGGAACATTAGTTGTATTCCAAGCTTAATAAGTGTTCTTTTTACCAAGAGAAAATCCATTATTTGGGACACATTATTTTAGAAAAAGGTATAGCAGTACATCCAGAGAAGATTGAATCCATTAAGGGATGACCAGCACCAAGAAATGTTTCAGAAGTTAGATCCCTTATAGGATTATCCGAATACTACATGAGATTTATAAAAGGATTATCTAAAATTGGTCATCCCATCACTTATTTACAAAGAAGGGAATTAAATTTGAATGGACAGTAAAGTGTGAAGAGAATTTTAATTTGTTGAAAGATTTACTTACCAGTGCAACTAAGATTGTTGACCCAAATGAGAATTTTGTGGTATGTATAGATGCATGCAAGGAAGAACTTAGTGGATTTCTCACTCAAAATGGACATGCAATTAGTTATGAGTCCAAAAAAATTAAAGAACATGAGAGGAATTATGCCACACATGATTTGGAGCTTGCTTCCATAGTTCATGCATTGAATATGTGAAGACATTATCTCATGAGAAAGAGATTTAAATTAAGAACAGACCATAGCATATCTTTTTGAACAACAAACTTTGAATGTCAGGAAGACAAGATGGTTGGAATTTTAAGTGAGTATGACTTTGACATAAAGCATATCAAAGGAAAAGAAAATAAATTTGGTGATGCACTCAGCATAAGGATACATCTCATGCATGCTACAACCATTAGTATGCATCAATCAGATTTGAAGAGCATAATTTGGATGTCATAGTTACATATTAGCATTACCTACAAGTAAAAGAAAGTTTACAGCAGAAAAATGTACAGCGGAAAATTAAAGAGTATGAGTTCAAGGAAGATGGATTACTTATGCATAAGAATGTAATTTTTGTTTCTATTTGTAGAAAAATTAGGAATTTGGTATTGAAAGAAATGCATAATATTCCACATGGTGGACATACCAACTACCAGAAAAAAAATTGCAGCAGTAAGAACCAATTCTTTTGGTCTGGGATGAAGAAGGATGTTGTTTATTACATTTCCAGATGTATGGAATGTTAGAGACTGAAGGCCGAGAATATACACCCAATGGGTTTGCTACAACCATTACCAATTCTAGAGAAGAAATGGGAAGTGGTAAACATTGATTTTATAACTAAGTTTCCTAGTACAACAAGGAAATATGATTCAATAATGGTGGCAGTTGATAAATTGAAAAAGGTTGCTCATTTTGTTCCTATAAAAATGACTCATACAGCAGCTAATATTGCAAAAAATTACATGAGGTAAATTGCTAGGTTGCATGGGATAGCTAAGGCAATTGTCTTGTTGAGCACTCAACACACCCTAAAAGCCTTATCAAATTTTGTCACTTTTTGGGTAACACTTCTTTTCTTCATTGTCTGACTCGATGTAATTTTGGGAAATGGTTTATCTTTGTTTGTTTTCAGGTCTCTTATCACCTAATCAGTTTTTTTTGAACTTGTGAAACCTCATATCTTACAGACCTTAACACCCGAATTAAGAATCGACAGCTAAACAATGCACCTAATGTTGTCAGGTTCGGCGTCGGAAAGAATTCAAGTAAGTAAGGGAACCACACAAAGAAAACAGTCGTCGAGCATCGATTCTCATCGGCATAGGCAGAAGGTGGTTTTGATTTGCATAAGTTATTCGCATAAGGTTTCAAGAAATCTTCGATAGCCAATGCCCGATGCACTTTATCGAGATCGGGGAAATCCAAAAATATCATGACAATCATTTCGACTGCAATAAATTTATCTCCAATCGTCGATCCCCGATGCGTTTTTTGGCATTGAGACTTTTTAAAGGGAGCCAATCCTAGAGCACTTGGGTAGGTTTATCGTCGATCGTCGATCCTTGACACTTTTGGGTGTCGGCAAGTTAGGTTTAGGTTTTAGAAACATATGTCTTAAAGAAAGTCCCAAATCTGACTGACATGAGTGAATGAAATCACTGGTCTCGAATTCCACATTTCTTTACCACAAAAGAGGGTTGTACAGTCTAGTTTTATCTCGAGTCATTTTAGTTCCGTAGGTCCTAGTCATGCCTCCTAGTCAACTTTTTCACGTCATCTCTATACGGCAAGATTGATCGGTGTTGGAGATTTTGCAGGAGGATATCAATGAAAATTTTCATAGTACAATCCCAACCCCTAATCCACCAATTGGAAGAGAAGAACGATGGATGTTTGTGGCATAAGATACGAATGGATTTTGGACATTTAATGAACCAGTTAATGCCCGATCCCGCATTAGTTTCTACCTCGTGTTCCGATTAGACAACATCATTTTGAAATCACCGATAGACCACATTACCATCCGCACCTCTGCCATCAACCCATGATAAATTTAAGTTTAAACATCTCTGAAGATCTAGTGGCATATTTGTTTAAATTTCACTCATAACCCAAATTGAATGGTTGATGCGACAGGGTAAGGTCATCCCTATTTAAATCTCTAGAACCATTTTGAACAAATTCATCTTGCACGTAAGTTGAATTCCAGATCGTCCATAGGAGAAAAGTGAGCGACTCGAGACTGTACTGACCCTTTTGATTATCAAAATCTAGGTTTAACAAGCTTAAGAGGTATGTATCCAAGTCTATCAATTTGTTGGTTATAATTTATATATGTGCACCCAATTGTATTGCACAATCTATAAGATATGTTATAGTTGTAGGTAAGATGCCACCGAGAAAACCAACTACCAAATGCTCGCCAAGAGAACCAAATATGAAATAAGTCGAGATAGGCGAAGGTTCTTCTTCGAGGACCACGAAGCAGTTGGAGTAAGCCCCTAGGGCAGAACCTGTTGTCAAAAGAGAAACAAAGAAATATTTTGTCCAGCCTCCAAACTTTGGTGATACAAAGGCAAGCACCAGATCCAAAGTATCTCTCCCACGCTAGGGGGATCTCTTCAACAGAATTAGACGAGAACAATACCCAGAGTATATCCCACACAGCAACCTGGATGTAAGGGCGCTTGATGACCAGGTGTTTCCTAACATCCGACGATCATATTTACACATGGTGGAAAGAAGAACCCTCCTTTTCCCCTACATATAGGTTCTGCAATGACTCATCAACCATATGGATGGGCATAAGTGCTTGATCAATGATGAGAATGGCAAATGCATCGAATTTTTCCTCCCGACAGAAGTCCAGAAATTCTACAAGCTTAGGGACCCAGAGGAGTGGCTCAACATGGACTTCGTGGTGAACTTATATCAATTCCATGACACCATCCGGTTGATGGCTTCGAAAGAATTTCACTAACCAGAGAAATGGTTGGTACGGAAAAATCAACCTCAGGGAGCCATACATCTATTTGATGGCTCTCATCTGCCAACTATATGGAGAAAAGGATTGCTCCAAGTTTTTAGAAGCATGGATGCCTTTGGCGTACATAGTAGTGATCGTCAGGAGCAGCTTCAACTGGGGAGAGATAATCTCAAAATAATTGAGCATCTGTGTACAACAGTCTCAAATGATGAAGGAAGGGGAGGAAACCACTTTCTACATCGCCTCATACCTGATCGATGTCATGTGTGCAAGGAACGTCTTCATCGGAATGAATCTAAGTTGGCATGTTGTGGAGCTCTCAGTCCATCTATACTTCAGCATATTATGGGAGAACATGTACAAAAATTCCTATGCACTCATCTGTGATGAATTTCATCGCTCGCATTTATTTTATTATTTTTAAGAAGGAATGCCCAAGACTATCTGTGGAAGCCAAGAAAATGATAGCAAAGGTAGGCCATTGGTATTTAGACGAACACTCAACCTACATCAGAGTGTTTAGGGCCACTGGAGCACCACATATCCTACCTTATCATGTCCCATATCGGCTCGTTGTGGGAGAAATATGTTATCATACCATCCTGCAGGGCTATCACACCACATTGGTCAAAGACAAGAAACAAGATTTCATACCCTACAGTTTTCATATAGGGTTTTAGCTGGTGAAAGATATTGCTCAATCCATACTGGAATGATTGAGCCAACTTGAATTCAAGTTCTTGATAGGATGATTCTACAAGCACGACCCTAAAAGCCTGGTCCTCCAACATGCTTCACAAGTATCATCATGTTGGTCGTATGCTCATGATAAGTTTGAGGATAAAATTTTCACAGAGAGCACCCAATACTGGGACAAGGTGGTGCAGAGAATGGCCAACCCAAACATGACCAGATTTAAGGCCATGAGCAAGGACGAACAGGTGGAAACGATAGAGTAGTCAGCTCAAGAGGCCCTCAGGGTCAGGGAAGAAATCAAAGCGATAGAGACAACAGAGGCACAGAGAAGGGTATTACTCTTAATACAAGGGGAGGATCATCGATCAATTGAAAAATGACCTCGACCTGATAGAAATGATGAGGATCTTAGCCGATGACCCATTCGAAAGACTAGGAGAACCAAGTGGACCAGAGCCGATACAGATTGAAGAAACCACCTAGTCAGAAAACCCTGAATCTCCATCACCACAGGTCAGATCACTAGGGGAAGCTTCATCTTGGCCCGATATTGTGAGGAAATCAAGAAGGACAAGTATACCAAATCCCTTTTTCAATTTAATTACCATCTACGATGATGAGGAGAGTTCAGAGGTGTCCCTGTTCACTCTGGTGCAAATTACAGAGGAGAAAGAACCTGAGAAATAATCCACCCCGGGTCCCGATGCTCCAAGTCAAATTCATCTACAAAACGAGCATGAGGTAGAAAGTTCCTTGGATGCTGAACCACTCAACATACTGAGAACCCCAATGGACAGCTTGAGAGATGAGCTAGGATCAGGTGAACAAGGAGAAGAAATTCCACAACAGGAAATCAGCATCTCAATAGTCAATTACCAAGTAAGTACCGAACCTACCCCTGATTCCTTGGTTTTGGCCAGTACATTACCACCCGATGAGAAAACATTGGAGGCTAAGCCATTGGGACATACAAAAGAAGTTCAGGAACCCAATCTTGAACAGATATACAATGTCGGGAGCCTGGAAAACACTATTACTTGGGAAGAACAACAAATCCACAAACATGTGGATGAGGTCATCGATATACAAGCAATCGCCTACGACCAAAACAGGAAATCCATCGTGAAGAGAACCACCAATAAAAGGAGGCTTACTTTGGATAGTTTGATCCTCATCACCACAAAGGAGAATTGATCAGCGATGCCAAGATGTCAGAGCTTATCATCATAGGGATGGCGATCACAGATGCCACCCTGGATAGAGCAAGGAAAGATGAAGAGGAGTTGTTCGCTACGCTAAATGAGTTGGAGCATCTACACCATTTGGTGAAATATTATCAGGAATCCACATAGGCCACGGTATTTTTCAGAAGCGAATTCCAAGATGCCTACAATAGATTCACAAATGAATCACACCTACTACAGGGATAGCCGACTTCCAAGAAGACACTCTTATGGCGCTAGAGACTTGCAAAGATGTGGAAATATGGTACGAGAAGGCCCACCAAGAAGTGGAAAGAATTGATTACATTAGCTCGGTTCAAAAGGGCCAAGACACTGAAGAGCACAACATTCAAGTGTTGAGGGATAGCAGCATAGATCAGATAAGGAAAGCGACTGAATACTGGGTGAAAATGGCCCAAGAACCTCAGGGGAAGATTCAAGAGAAATGGTTCTATTGCAAAAGAAGTTGGGTCAAGATTAATCGGGAGATGAAAAACATCGGTCTCCTAGAATTCGGCTTACCTGAAGATTTTTTCGACTTTCATAACATAGTCAAACAACATACAGAAAAATACTCGGCGTGGACTGTAGAAATAGCAAATGTGGAGAAAATGGCGTAAGGACAAGTACAACAGTTCATGGAGCACCCAATCAAGACTCGAACAGTTTTACAGTAGTTAAGGGTCAAAATAGTCAAGTATCGGGCATGGGCAGTGTTAGTCCCTAAAGTTGCACTCGACTACTAAGGGCAAGCTAGGGCATCATTGATTTATTGCATTGGTTCTTATGGATAAAAATGTGTTTGGGTTTTGGAAGAAGATGGATCAGGTAGATGGGAGAGAAAGAAAAAGAGAAATGGGCTAAAAGCTTATGAGTAAAACACCATTGGGCATGGAGTCAAGTAAACACCATGTTGATCGGAGCCAATCAAATTGTATATCAGATAAGATGTTTCTATATGTAAATGGATAGAAGAATAGGAAATATAAAAAAAGTAGAACACCTTGCCAAACCAAGATTCTCTTAGTCAAACAGATGCAACGATACTTGAAACAAAACACATGGATGATAGGCAGTCACAGCAAAAAGTTTACCGCTCGGGAATCTATCATACATAAGCTGCCATTGATTCTCAATGTCTATAATTCGTTCAAGTAAGAAGAATGACAGAATGTAAAACAAGGAAGGTGGAAAAACAATGTTTAGACAAGAAAAGCACAATCTGATAAACAAATGTCATATATCTCCAATGTCAGAAACGATTACATAAATACAATGCCTTCAGGTATCCCCTCACTCAGGATGGATGCTATTTCATTGATTTATTCTCATCCATGCCCTCTCAGGCCTCCCTCCTGCATCTCTCTTCCAAATCACGGCTTAAATACCAATTATAACAAACTAACTGCCCATAATTTCTGGCAAAAATATCTAATTAAATCATAAGAATAATAAATAGAGTTGTAATGTTTCTCGAATTGTTTTGAAAATGTTGATTAAATCTCCTTAGAGTGGGAATGATATTCATTTAATGAATCCCCTACCATATTCCTTTGGATAAATTCAAGCCACTCCAATCTATCTGAAGCTGCCAATTGTACCTTTAACTGTAGAGAGGTGCCCTAAAACATGGGATTTGATTTCAAAAAAGATCTTGAATGGCTTGTATGGAATCTGGACTGTTATATTCAATGATGAATCATCCTTCCACCTATAAAGTTTGATTCTTTTGATGCCAATCTGCCACTTGTTCCTTTGCTAGAGAAAACCACTCGAAAACTGGAAAGCTAACACTGCTACTAGTTTGAAGGAGTCAAAACCCTTCATAATTGCCTTGAAAACTGATTCTGGAAACAAATCCAATGATGAATCAATGCCTGGAGATTTGAGATATGCTTTAGAAAAATATCTGTGTTCATTTATCAGTTGGAGAGACATTTTTCTTCCTCAGAGCACCAATATTAAAATCCATTCCCCTTGCTGAGTACTATTGAGGGTTCCTGCGATTGGAGGCTGCGATCTTTACTGTTCAGCGCAGTTTCTTCGAATCTTAAAACCTCTAGGGGGGCATCAATGCTCTTCTTCTTTCCTCGCTCCCTCTCTATTTTTTCATCCTCTGTTCGAATCATGCTTTTTCCTATGCAAAATGTTTTCTTATTTCTTGCTTGAGAGGCCCGATCAAACTGACCATATGCAGATATTCCATCAAGGAAAGTTCCAGCACTAACATCATAGTCTAGACATGCCCTCGAGTCTCTCAAAGCTAGATCGACATATCTTGGAACGTCATCCAAAGCAGAGTATGGGCGTTTCGATCCAGAAACTCCACTACAAGGACGGCTAGGAGCATCCAGATAACAATGGACATGTTCCAAATGGTGAGAATGTATATCATCAGGATACAATACCCTGCGTGTATACTTTCTACTAAATGCAGGCCGCAATTTGTAACCTTCACACTGTATACATGCACCAATACCCTTGACTATAACTGATGAGTCATATGAAAAAGGCTTGGTGTTGCTTCTACGTTTTGTGTTGATTTGAGATTGACTCGTGGTTAGGCATGTGGACTCGACTTGATTTGCAATTGTATTTTATTTCTCTTTGTAGCAATAGTCCCACTAGCAATAGGATAAGAGCGTTTTAATTATTCATATATGCCAATACTCCCAATGCAATTCGTTGACTTGTGTTGCATGTATTTACTAACTCGTGTCTTGTATGAATGCAGGTGTGTGGTTTCGAAGACTGGAGATTGTCCTTCTGGAGCAACCAAAGTTTGGTGAAATTTATAATAAAACCAACTCTGTGCAAAGGCCACTGAAAACCCAAAAAACAATATGGAAAACCTTTAATAAAAATTAGTTTTTAAATGCCAAATTATCTCAATCAAGGAATCATATCCATGCATCAAGGGTGTATGAAATAAGAATTTCCAACCATCCTGTACCTCCTCTCTAAAGAGGTGAGTTAAAAATTTCAACACTATTTCTAGCATATACGATACCAATGCTCGAGAACAACACTTCTCGGTGCTACGAGAATAACCCCATTCCTGCAACAAGGAGAAAATTGAAAATTTTATATCTGGATACTAACAGGCAGTAGAAGTAAAGGAGATCCATTCGGCCCCGATGGACCAACACAGATTCTCGTATGCCAACACATGCGAGGAACTCTTTGTCAAATGGTCAGAGTATGAGAAGATTCATCCACTTCAGTGAAACCATTCGATGACTCTTAGAAGACAAAGAGATGGAAACACCATGTGGCAATGTTTTGCTTTGCTTAGCTTGCACTTTTGATAGTTATTTTTAGTTAATGATTTGTTATTAATAAGAGGATCGACCTTTTAGAAAGGGTTTATGGTTTTGGCAATGACCCTCATTTTTGGAATTGTAAAGAACTATTTTGGAACTACCTTAATTGAGAACTCTTTCTTAGGACATGAGACAAATTTTTATTTTAAATCAAAGGCGTGTGTGATTGGATCATAAGAAGGAATTACTTCTGACTTTATCTCGTGAATGGATGTTGTAATGAGTAAGAGTTTTTGAAACTATTGATAAGTTAGTTGATTCAATATTTTTATAGTTCTTGTATCTAATGATGGAAATAAAATTAGTGTGTTAATGTGTGATTAATGGTTAGAGCTAAGGAAACTATTTTTCTTTCTGTCATTTTATTTCATGTATGTTTTTCTTTCAATAATTGTATCTCAATCAATAATTAAAATACTAGCAAGTTGATGTATTAGTACTAGGTTTGTCACAGGTATGAAAATATTTGTCTGCATGCTGGAGCATGAGGGTTATCCCAAGCTCATCCTTCTTCAGTAGTTATGATTTCCCCTTTACCTAGTTGGTTTATACCAGCACATATCTTTTAGCATACCCACCTACTAAAAGAAACGTTTAAACTAAAGGAGGAATTTTCATAAGAAGATATATTGTCAATCACTACATAAATCCCACCGATTCTTTGGTTGGATCGATAGATTCAGAGAACCATTACACTATCAAATGCTGCAGAGTCTAATTTTGACTCGGTGGCAGGTTTCGTTCATGTTTTTGAGTTAAAGGGATTTAGGACCGCTCGATAGAATTGGTGCTAGAAGGAAGGCTTGATGAATGAATGGCTGACAATATTTCTGATACAATATTTCACACAGCCTGTAGATTCAAAAAATCCCGCATACCTGGCTATTCATTCTCAAGACATCATGTTGGACACACCTACCACACTTAGAGGGGGGGTGAATGAGTGTGGGGCTCTTTTTCCCAAAACTTCCCTCTTACACAAAACTCATTAGTTAGCATCCAACATTTTACTCATTACTCATTGTTGTCATTTATAACCAGTTAGATGTGAACACATATCAGCAACATATATTATCAATATATCATCAAGAAGTCATCACCACAAGGAACAAAAAGAACACAAGATGTATGTACAATTTTATTTTTATTATGGACTACAATCCTTGGGGTTTTTCAGCAACAACTAAATAGAGTACAACTCTACAAGAGCACAATCTCTATCATGAAAGACTCGGTTTACACACTTAGCACCAACTGAGATGAGGCAAAAATCCTCAACAGATATAAATCTACAACAGGTACGCAACATGTCGGTAGTGAAGCACGCATATGCACATGTCCTACCAGTAGTTCAACCCACATGTATATGTGACCAAGCAGTACTACAGCCTACGTATACCTTCTGAGCTATTAGGGTTTATCCTTTTCATCACATGCTCAGATCGTTTGCAACCTGCAATCATATTTTCTTCTGTCCAAACTGACCCACAGCCAGTCACAAATCATCAACGCTCTCCAATAGTCTACTCATGCTCCACAACCAATCAATATGAATGTTATCTCAATCATGTATAAACAAATAGTATACCATAGAAATCATATCACAAGAGTACTGCTCACTCCATCAACCAACATAAACCACATCACAGAAACCATACCAAGAATTCCCTAGGCATTCACAACACGACAAGCAATACTACCCATCAAGACAATAATGTAACCATACCAGTGTCTCAGTGACAGATGTGAGCCCTTAGAATGCAGATCTAGAACCTGCTTCAGTCTTCAACAGCTTGTCATCATCTCAACCATAAATCTCCATGATTTTATCCATTGTATGCTCCCTATACACTGACAACCCACATATTGTATGCACCCTGTACACAGACAGCTCGCGTATATGCATCCTATACACAAACATCCCACGTACGCACCAGAAAATAGGGTTTTTCTGTAATTCCGATAATTTCGTCGTCATGATCTCAGACTTGTTGAAACTTCAATGCGTCCATGAGATACTCTCGATCTCTTCTCTCTCAAAATAGATCTTCAATCATGCTCAAGAGATCCACACCAAAATGCTCTCACAAGAAGCTCTCATAAGAAGCTCTCCATCAATACTCCTAAAGATATTCTCACAAGAAGCTCTCCATTGATCCACAAAAAGGATGTTTTTCAAGAGACCATTTCTATATTATTTATGCTTTCATCCTCTAGGTCACTTAACCCATTTCTAGGTCACTTGACCCATTTCTAGGTCACTTAACCCATTTTCCTTATTTTAGGGTTAACCACTTTCCATAAATAGAAATTTCTCCATTACTTTTTCATTTAAAAATTCCTTCTTGATTTTGTCATGTCACTTTGTCATTTAAATAATCTTTCTTGATTTTGTCACTTCTCTTTATTATTTAAATAATCCACCTTGACTTTGTCACTTTACTTTATAATTTAAATAATGATTTCTTATTTTCAAGTACGTTGACTTCTTTGACCTTCTGGGCTTCAAGCCTTCATATGCGGGTTCTACAATTTCGTAAGGCCATAACTCTCAAAACGTGAGGAGTTATGTGACATTCCACATACCACTGGAAATGGAATGAAAATCATTATCCATCTAGGATAGTTTCACCAACAAATTCATTTATCTTCATCTCATTATTCCAATTACAAGCATGGGTCCTCCAACCATTCTTCTAGGATAACTCAATCTGGAAAGTGTCTTCCCATGAGGGATTTTGCCATAAGGGGACCACTTTGGAGTTCATCCATTTGTGCACCTTATCAATCATGATAAGACAATAATGAGTCATCTATACATCAATCCACCATTGCATCATATACATCAACTATGCATCATGTATCAATGACAACTCATTGATCCATCTTCATCAATATACTAAGATCAAACCTTTGACCTTTGACATTGTCGAGCTAAATATATACCATATATTCCAACACTTAATTTTCAACCAGGGAAGGTAGAATTTGAGGAACCAGTACAATATGTACAGGAATGGAATCAACTTATCTTGCTCATAGGAATCTCAAATCTTCACACCTCTATCTAATTCATAATGAAAATGCTCCTATTAATGAAATTCTTGGAAACAATCCACTTGAAGTAGTCTAATTGAAATAACCTTGCTACAACTATAAATCTAATCTTTGGTTTCTTAAAAAGGAAAATGATCCACAATACTCCTTCCTTAATCATTTCTTCATTACATCCAACTTTGAGCTATCATTAGAGAATACTGAGAATTATGAATTCATAATTACAATCATGACTGCAACTAATTCCATCGATTTCTCAGGATAAGAATCTTAACTCAACTTGATATCCTAGATCATTACTTTCAGATTTCACCAAATCACTTAATCTGAGATTATGCTATTAAACCAAGTATTCTTCTTAAAATCAAATGACTATCCAAATGTGAACTTAAACCATCAACCAATCCTTATAACTTCAAAACTTTGACATCTTATTCCAAATAAACTGAACCAATGTGTAACACATTCTACTAAGAAATAAAAATTGAATTGAAATCACTCAAGCTGCTAACTATAACCTTATTACTCCTTAACTGTTGTAAGCAAATGAAAACTCCCCAAATCATGAACAAGACTGAGATTAAATTGCTAGAAATTAATCAAAATTTATGAAAAAAGAATCTACAGCAATCCTTCTATTATGACTCAAGATGCACTGCAAACCTGGGCAGGGGGCCCTTCCTATCCAAGTTGCATCAATAATCAATTATCAATCCATTCTTATAGACAAGCTTCAGAATTAATCAAAGACAAAAAACTAAAATAAGAAATGTGTTCTTGTTCTATTCCATCTACAAACAAATGATTACATTCCTCTATGCTCTATTATATCTATCAGCTATTCCCCATCATATCTACATACATCTCTCATTTCGATCCTCCCTTATATAGAATTTTCAACCCCCCCTACATACTACCTTTCTGGTATCTTCCCATATCCCAGAATAGATAACATAATTAATGTAACAGTTACATAAGGAATTGAATATGTATTTTTCATTAATACAAGAGAGAAATGATGCACTTAACATCACAGAGCTAGTATAACCATTGTGCCAATGTAAAAGAGAATATTGTGATGCCTTTTAACCGCCTTAGTCTCATGACACAAAGTGTCATCAAGACAAGTTGTCATTTATTTATAACTGAAATAGAGCATGCACTGGTTGTTTACGAAGACTCTCATAGAGAGATCATCCTTGAAACATTCATCCTGGTGCTGGAACATCAACATTAGTACATGAATCCATGATATAATATTATAAGTGAGATTGTGCATTAAAAACTCTCAAAACTTAACTAAAAACAAGAGAACTATTAAAGACAAGTTTTGGGTCTTTAGATATCGATTTAAGTCAATGTTTAAACCAAAGTTATACAAAATGAGGGGTATAAGACTTTTAGAAAGATCATATGAAAAGATATAAGGCATAAAAATTGATCAAATTTGGGTCCTAACATCCCCCCAAACCCAAAGTTTTGCATGTCCTCATGCAAAGAAAAGTCCCTGGAAAAACTGAGAAAATTTCTAACTCTGTGTAGTATCTGGAATGGCTTCTGCCTCATCTGCTTCATCGACCTCATTTTCCGCTTCCTGCCCTGTACTGTGAAGTTGCTTCCTAAGAGATCGATTTTCAATTAGAAGTATGCGAATCTCCTGATACCTGCGATTGAGTCTTGAGTGAAGCTTCCTATTTTCAAAACTGAGTGTATTGGCCTAAGAACGAAATTTATCTATTTGTACACACATATCAGACTCATGAGCCTGAGATTGAGCAAGGGGACCTTTCAATGTAGTGTTCTCAGTTTTAAGCAATCGATCCAATACCTCATATTCATGCAAATTCTCTTTTAAGTGTGCATTCTCTGTCTGTAACTTAAAGAATTTTTTAGGAGAAATTATCTTGGGACTACCCAGTCCTGTAGGATTATGTGGAGGTGAACTAGATTGGGAGAAATATGGAGGTAATTCCTTCTTTAAATTTATTAGGACATATGCAATGGTCGATGAGCCTCCTTCTATCTCATCATCAGTATCTATATAGAGTTTCATTTGAAATTCAAGGGAAGGATTATCAAGATTGGGGTTCTTAGATGTCATACTTCTAGTCATTTTCTTGAATTCGGGCTCTAAAGATGACACTTCTCCTATCACTTTGACCTTCCTCTTTTTACCAATGTGAGAGAGAGAACTTTTAATTCTGGTAGGGACAGTAGGACCCCCTGTCTTTCTTCCAGACGTAGGACTAGACAAATTTCCAGCTATGAAATTATTCCAGGTGTCTTTACGGCCTTTTAATTCAGTAACAATTAATAATTTAATTAGCCCATGATGAAAAAAATGTTGCTCAGGGTTTACAACTGACCTCTTCACTGTTTCACACATTTTCTTTAAACTCCTCCAAAGAAAATAAGGAAAATTCATTTCCTTACCTTGTGCAAAATGTTGTAAGATGTGGATATGATAGGTGAAAGTCAGATTGTATCGCCCTTCACAAGTCAGATATCGTTGGAGGACAATTAATGGTTTCTTCCATTCCTCCTTAAGCCAAGCCCTTGGAACTCCTTTAGACCAATCTGCATCATGATACTTTTTCTTCAAAAACCAATTCCTCTCTGATATTGGCAAATTCTGCTTCTTAAACCATTTTTTGCTAGTTTGAGGCAAGCCTATAGCTGCAGCAATAGTCTGCTCTGTAATCTCCATCACAATATCCCTAAATCGAGTAACCCTGCAATCAAACCCTTGAGCAAACAAAAGTGAGATGCTACTATTGTGCCCATGAAATTTTTCAAATCACCTATGCCATCCTCGGTTGTGAAACATCTCTCGATAAGCATTGTACTCTGGTGTTGCCTCTAGATCTTGAATTGAACCTGGTTCATAACGAATAGCCACCATTTTTGGAAAAAATGCAACAGAAAATCATTCAACAACAATTCAGAACCAAGGAGGGATACAATGATATGTTTATAGGGTTTATTTCAAATCCTGATAGTGATTCGAAATTAGGTGAATAAGGGCGCGTAAAATAATGATGGAAAATAGTATAGAGATGTTTAGAATTTGGAAGTGGGGAAACAAGATTGCGGTGAAAGGATAAATGGCAGGTACAGGAATGAAATCATGTTTTATATGGAAGTAATCATGATAGGGTAAAGACTTGAAAAGCATAAGGATAGATGGGCAACTACAGGAATGAATCTTGTCTTGTATGGAGCTAATCATTAAAGAATAAGGTCAGGGCAGGGAAGAAAAAAAATTAATTTCACATGTGTAGGAGTTATGCTTGTTCCATATTTTCCGCCTTAACTTAACTCACTAAATTTAGAGAGAGATTCCTTATATCATCAATGATTCTAGTCCATTGTTTGTATGAACACAAGCCCCATGAAAACTACTCTTCATCCAATGATGCCAATCGTACTGGTATAGGACCACCCAGCATAAGTTCTTTATATGTTTCCAATACTCATATTGTTTGTCAAGCAGAGGATCATAATTTGAGAATAGGTTTCCGAAAGGTAAGGCTCAGGAGAGAAGATTGTCATACGAAAATCTTTTCCAGACTTATAAAAGACCTTGGCATACCATTAAAGGGCACATTTCGAATCACTGAAAGGAATTGAAATGAGAAACAGAGGTTTGTCAATCAAGAATAACCAAAATGAGGAAGACTGAGCATAGTTTAGATACAGGGTTGTACTTGTCCATAATTTCCTTCTTGTATTTAGTCAAATTAAGAGTTTAAAAATGCATACCTCAATATTGTTGTTGTACATGTACCAAATGTGCAGATCAAGATCATATGGTGACTATGTCCTCCAAGAAGTTGTTGATTGATTGCTGAAGTTATCCTCCCAGAAACTATGTGGACTGCTGACATCCATCTTTGGTACCGAAATAATGATGCAGATAATTTTTTTTAATCTGAACTCTATAGAAGAACAGAGTTGTTGAACCAACTGATTGCTTATTCTTGCAAAAGTAAAAAAGGATTGTTGCATTTTTACTGACTATTTGCAGCATTTTATTCCTACCTACTTGAAAATAAGACAAATCTTCCTTCAAGTAAAGGTTGATTTCCAAAGAAACCATTCACACATCAACATAGAAAGTAACCTCATGTCCAAATAAAAGAATTGTACCTGAACTATTGAATGGATATGAGGAACCAACAAGATGTTTATTGCCAGATCCAAGAGAACCTGAAGAAGGAATCTTTCTTGAGGCCTCATAATAGATTGAAACCAATTTTCTATAAATTCTTGCATACCCTGGTGCTCTTGAGTTTTAATACTATCAATATCCATACTCTGCATCCCTTCAGATATCTGATCTTCATATCCTTGACCACCCACGGGAGGTAAGCATGCAAGAAACTCTTGACTTCCTGGTTCCAATGCTTGTTTTATACCTAATGAAGTTTCTACTGTCTTAACCTCTTTTGCAGGCATACATGCATGCTTGAAGGAGCCTACTAAATCTAGTGATTTGTCTTTTTCTTCCTGAGTTACAGATAGATCTTCAAGCTCCATCATAATATTAGAAAGTTGTTGGAGTAACACCCTCCTTCTTTCAACAATTCTTGAATCCATCTGAGTGATTTTTGTTGGTTTTTTTCTACAATTTCTTCGATTAAAATCTCAAAAAGACACACAACCTTTCGTCTTACAGCTCCTCCTCCCCCTGGCCTTCAACAAACACAACACAATCCCTATTCTCCAATCCTTTTTAGTGCCTCCCCAACAACGGTGCCAAAATGTTGAATTAAATATATACCATATATTCCAACACTTAATTGTCAACCCGGGAAGGTAGACTTTGAGGAACCAGTACAATATGTACAGGAATGGAGTCAACTTATCTTGCTCATAGGAATCTCAAATCTTCACACCTCTATCTAATTCATGATGAAAATGCTCCTACTAATGAAATTCTTGGAAACAATCCACTTGAAGTAGTCTAATTGAAATAACCTTGCTACAACTATAAATCTGATCTTTGGTTTCTTAGAAAGGAAAATGATCCACAATACTCCTTCCTTAATCATTTCTTCATTACATCCAACTTTGAGCTATCATTAGAGAATACTAAGAATTATGAATTCATAATTACAATCATGACTACAGCTAATTCCATCGATTTCTCGGGATAAGAATCTTAACTCAACCTGATATCCTAGATCATTACTTTCAGATTTCACCAAATCAGTTAATCTGAGATTATTCTATTAAACCAAGTATTCTTCTTAAAATCAAATGAATATCCAAATGTGAACTTAAACCAGCAACCAATCCTTATAACTTCAAAACATCGACATCTTATTCCAAATAAATTGAACCAATGTGTAAGACATTCTGCTAAGAAATGAAAACTGAATTAAAATCACTCAAGCTGCTAACTATAACCTTATTACTCCTTGACTGTTGTAAGCAAATGAAAACTCCCCAAATCATGAACAAGACTGAAATTAAATTGCTAGAAATTAATTAAAATTTCTGAAAAAAGAATCTACAGCAATCCTTCTATTATGACTAAAGATGCACTGCAAACCTGGGCAGGGGGGGCTTCCTATCCAAGTTGCATCGATAATCAATTATCAATCCATTCTTATAGACAATCTTCATAATTAATCAAAGACAGAAAACTAAAATAAGAAATGTGTTCTTGTTCTATTCCATCTACAAACAAATGATTACATTCCTCTATGCTCTATTCTATCTATCAACTATTCCCCATCATATCTACATACATCTCTCATTTCGATCCTCCCTTATATAGAATTTTCAACCCCCCTACATACTAGCTTTCTGGTATCTTCCCATATCTCGGAATAGATAACATAATTAATGTAATAGTTACATAAGGAATTGAATATGTATTTTGCATTAATACAAGAGAGAAATGATGTGCTTAATATCATAGAGCTAGTATAACCATTGTGCCAATGTAGGAGAGAATATCGTGATGCCTTTTAACTTCCTTAGTCTCATGACACGAAGTGTCATCAAGACAAGTTGTCATTTATTTATAACTGAAATAGAGCATGTGTTGGTTGTTTACGAAGATTCTCATAGATATATCATCCTTGAAACATTCATCCTGGTGCTGGAACATCAACATTAGTACAGGAATCCATGATATAATATTATAAGTGAGATTGTGCATTAAAAACTCTCAAAACTTAACTAAAAACAAGAGAACTATTAAAGACAAGTTTTGGGTCTTTAGATATCGATTTAAGTCAATGTTTAAACCAAAGTTATACAAAATGAGGGGTATAAGACTGTTAGAAAGATCATATGAAAATATATAAGGCATAAAAATTGATCAAATTTAGGTCCTAACAGACATCATTCAATCATCCTTTGGAATCAATCAAACAATCAATGATTTTACATCAATCAATCACACCTTGGTATTTTCATCAATCAATCAATCAATCACTTGACATCAATAAATCTACCTTTGCATCAATGACAAGATGATCCAACAATCTCCCCCTTTAGCATTGATGGCAATACCAAAATTGATGTCAAAACCAATTATCAATTATTGATGTCAACATGTAGATAAGGCATGATCTACATCAATATTCAATGTGACTGTCTCTCCCCATAAATAAACATCAATCACATCAATGTGATTAACTCTCCCCCTTTGACATCAATGGAAAAGGGCCACTCTCCTCTTGGGTTTTCTCCCCCCGCTTGAACTTTCCTTGGGGTTTCTCCCCCCTGTCTGAGTGCCTCTGATCTTCCTCTGATTAATCTCTCCCCTTTTGAACAAGGGATATCACTTTGATGTAATTTTGAAGATACATTGAACATAATCCCCTTGTGACCATTGCTCCCCCTGTAATTATGTCGATGTGCTTCTTTCTTCAAATATAGGGCTCTTTTCTAGGTATGCATCTGATAAATATCTCCTCCTAGAATCATGGGAATAAGAATGACTCCCCCTATGGGTATGTCTCCCCCTATCTTCTCTGCAATATGAACAATATGCTACCATATGACGATCCTTGGACCTGTTCATGCATCAAACTCATGTCATACCAATCATCATGAAGAAAAAAATATGTCAACAATGAAATAAAGAATCATGAGAAAAATATCAACCAAGTACATCCTGTACAAGAATGTGTTCTCATCATGCACAACACCTATGTACATAACATCATGCAATGTGCCAAAAGATATCATCCATGGAATGTATCAATCATATGCCTCTACCAATATGCCAACATGTGCATCTACCAATATGTCAACCATGTGAAACTACCAATATGCCAACCATGTGCATCTACCAACTTGCCAAACAATGTATCATATCACTCATGATATGTCTCCATCGTGAACCAAGTACCATAACCATGTATCAAACAAATACCAATTGTTGTGCTAATCAAGTCATACCAATAGCATATGCCATGTATTACCACTTGTACCAAGCGAGTACATCAATCATGTACCAATACCAAAACATGATGAAACATCACACATGTATGCCAAATCCTCCATAAAACATGTGCCAATCAACCTGCTAGTAGGTTCCTCTACCAATATACTAGAAACATACCAATCATGCATCATCAATGATGTACAACATGATCATCTCATCAACTCACCAACCACAACTCTGAATGTGTAGCCCATCCATATGCCAAATGCATGCATCAAGTTTTCCAACAAGTAAGCTTTCGATAATACATCAAGATATATCACATAACCAAGGTGCCATAACTTCACTACCATAACCAGCATTGTTCGTGAACAGAAAATGCATCAATCCATACTCATGGGTTAGTGCCATGCACCCAAGATTTTATTTTACATCATCACCTTACATAGTCCAATATGGACTCATGAAAACTTGCAGCAAATAGTGTCAGAACCTGCAATAAACCATGTCAGACCTTGCATCACAGAGTTATACCATCACATCAAATTGCAATCCATGTGCATAGCCCTTTTCCTTATTCTTCACCACATATACGTGGCCTGTTTCATAGACAGCGTGCGTATGTACACGACCTATACAAGGTCAGCCTGTGTATGTACGCGACTGATACCACTGTCACCCATGTATGCCTCAATAGATGACACTTTTGAACTTCCCTTCAGTCTTTCGTTCAGTTATGGCTGCTCTGTCTTCTTCACCCACTTCTGTAGATGTACTTGCTCCTTAGACCTTGAGCTCTAAGCATCCATCTTCTCAAAGATGTCTCTCTTCCTTAATTCGTTCCTTCTTCTAGCCATGTTATGTGAAGTCCTCATCATGTACTTTCTTCTTGTGTTCCAGCACTCTTGGGATTTGTGGCCAAATCCATTACAGTTGTAGCATCTCATGGAATTACAGTGAATAGCAATTTGTCCTACTTGATCACATCTCCAACACCTCATGGTCTTATAAAATCTTCCATTATATATCCTTTCATAAGATCTACATTCAAAATCTTTGTGACCATATCCATTACATGAATAACAATGCCCATGAAAAATACTTTCATACCTTTTCTTTGGTGTCCAAAGAATAGCTTCTTGATGTCTTCCTTGCTTTGTTCTTTTGAAATTTTCTTTGCCTTGTGTAGATGGTTGTTTTGCAGCATTGTCTTCCTTCTTTGATGGACTTACCTCATGCTTCTTTGAGGTCCTTGCTTTAGCATGTGTAGCTTCCTTTTTGTATCCAAAACCTAATTTATCATATGGTGATTTTTTACTTTCCAAGATCTCATCCAAGATTATTGAGCTATTCAAGAATTTATTTGACTTCTCCACTTTCTTTCTAAGATCAACAATTTCATCTTCTAACTTACAACATGACTCTTCCTTTTCATTTATTTGATTCTTCAATAATTCTTCTATCCTTTTGGCTTCTTCAATTTGGGTCTTGAGATGAATAATAGTTTCAAAACTTTTGTTAATCTCATCATCTACCTTCATATCTTCTTTTTCATTCTTTAGTGTTGTGATCTCTTCTTCCTTTTCTTCTAATTTTGTCTTATTTCTCTCCTCTTGTTCTTTGAGCATTCCCTTTAACTTCAAGATGTGCCTTTTATTCCTCCTAAGAAACTTCTTAGTGTTATTCGAAAGATAGTTATAGGGTGTATAATAATGATCATTGTTATATCTATATAAACCCTCTTCAACTTCTTTTTGAAGTTCTGATAGATCTTCTTCTATTATTTTCATGGGATAACTACCATCAAACTTCACACAAATTGTTTTTAGATCTTCTTCTTCACTTGAGTAGAAACATTCAACATAATCACATTTTGAATCATTGCAATCAAGAGTCTTTGGAGATTTTTTACCTTCATTTGAATTACTTTCAATATCTTCCTTTTTGCCAACATCATCACATGATTATTTGCTTTCCTTTGTGCTACCATTATCACTTGATTCTTTGTCTTCGTTTGAAATGTTTTTAAGATCACATTTAGAAATAATGAATTCAAGAGTCTTTGGAGATTCTTGACCTTTAATGATCTTGATGGAGTGGCCTTCATCATCTTCTTCCTTGTTTTGATATGTCTCCTCTAGCTTTAGCCATAGATCCTTGGTGAAAGTGCATTGTCCCATGCTCTCTTTGATAGGGCTTGAGAGTCCACTAAGAATGGTCTTGAGAGCCAATGAATCATTCTTCTTTCCTTCCCTTTGATCTGCAAACTTTGACTTGTTCTTCAATGGAACTGGTCCACCAATGGTTGCCTTCCAAATAGTTGCTCCCATTGTCTTCAAATACACTCTCATCTCTATTTTACAAGTAGAATAGTTTTCCTCATCAAGGATTGGTATTTCATCATCCATTTGTGTGTCTATGGATCTCCCTCAATCTTGTTAAGGCTTGTAGTGAAGGCCTTCTCTGATACCAATTGTTGGACTCACCTACCACACTTAGAGGGGGGGGTGAATGAGTGTGGGGATATTTTTCCCAAAACTTCCCTCTTACACAAAACTCGTTAGTTAGCATTCAACATTTTACTCATTACTCATTGATGTCATTTATAACCAGTTAGATGTGAACACATATCATCAATATATCATCAACAAGTCATCACCACAAGGAACACAAAGAACACAAGATGTATGTACAATTTTATTTTTATTACGAACTACAATCCTTGGGGGTTTTCAGCAATGACTGAATAGAGTACAACTCTACAAGAGCACCATATCTATCATGCAAGACTCAACTTACACACTCAGCACCAACAGAGATGAGGCAACAATCCTCAACAGATATCAATCTGCAACAATTACGCGACCTGTCGGTAGTGCAGCACGTGTATGTACGTGCCCTACAAGTAGTACCGCTCGCGTGTATACACACCCAAGCAGTACTACAGCCTGTGTATACCTTCTAAGCTATTAGGTTTTATCCTTTCCATCACATGCTTAGATCCTATGCAACCTGTAATAATATTTTCTTCTGTCTCTCACTGTCCAAACTAACCCACAACTAGTCACAACTCATCCAAGATCTCCAATAGTCTACTCATGCTCCACAACCAATCAATATGAATGATATCTCAATCATGTATAAACAAATAGTATACCATAGCAATCATATCACAAGAGTACTTCTCACTCCATCAACCAACATAAACCACATCACAACAGCCATACCAAGAATTCCCTAAGCATTCACAACACGACAAGAAATACTACCCATCAAGACAATAAT
Source organism: Picea engelmannii (assembly GCA_009831015.1). Classification (NCBI taxonomy): domain Eukaryota; kingdom Viridiplantae; phylum Streptophyta; class Pinopsida; order Pinales; family Pinaceae; genus Picea; species Picea engelmannii. The sequence goes on along the minus strand of ML793208.1, from coordinate 133,646 downwards.
GTAACCATACCAGTGTCTCAATGACAAATCTGAGCCCATAGAATGCAGATCTGGAACCTACTTCAGTCTTCAATGGCTTGTCATCAGCTCAACCACAATTCTCCATGTTTTTATCCACTGTACGCTCCCTATACACTGACAGCTCGCGTACTGTATTTACCTTGTACATAGACAGCTCGCGTATATGCACCCTATACACAGACAGCCCACGTACGCACCAGAAAATAGGGTTTTTCTGTAATTCTGAGAATTCTGTCGTCATGATCTCAGACTTGCCAAAACTTCAATGCGTCCATGAGATCCTCTCGATCTCCTCTCACTTAGAATAGATCTCCAATCATGCTCAAGAGATCCACACCAAAATGCTTTGACAAGAAGTTCTCCATCAATACTCCTAAAGATATTCTCACAAGAAGCTCTCCATTGATCCACAAAAAGGATGTTTTTCAAGAGACCATTGTTATCTTATTTATACTTTCATTCTCTAGGTCACTTAACCCATTTCTAGGTCACTTAACCTATTTTCCTTATTTTAGGGTTAACCACTTTCCATAAATAGAAAGTTCTCCATTACTTTTTCATTTAAATATTCCTTCTTGATTTTGTCATCTCACTTTATCATTTAAATAATATTTCTTGATTTTGTCACTTCTCTTTATTATTTAAATAATCCACCTTGACTTCGTCACTTTACTTTATCATTTAAATAACGATTTCTTCTTTTCGAGCACTTTGACTTCTTTGACATTGTGGGCTTCAAGCCTTCATATGGGGGTCCTTCAATTTCGTAAGGCCATAACTCTCAAACCGTGAGGAGTTATGTGACATTCCACATACCACCAGAAATGGATTGACAAGCACTATCCATCTAGGATAGTTTCACCAACAACTTCATTTATCTTCATCTTATTATTCCAATTACAAGCATGGGTCCTCCAACCATTCTTCTAGGATAACTCAATCCTCAAAGCATTTTCCCGTGAGGGATTTCACCATAAGGGGACCACTTTGGAGTTCATCCATTTGTGCACCTTATAAATCATGATAAGACAATAATGAGTCATCTATACATCAATCCACCACTGCATCATATACATCAACTATGCATCATGTATCAATGACAACTCATTGATCCATCTTCATCAATATACTAAGATTAAACCTTTGACCTTTGACATCATTCAATCATCCTTTGGAATCAATCAAACAATCAATCATTTGACATCAATCAATCACACCTTTGGATTTGCATCAATCAATCAATCAATCACTTGACATCAATCAATATACATTTGGCATCAATGACAACATGATCCAACACATCCCACATACATTGAGTACTCTTGAAATGAGTAACTCACCCCAGCAAGAGGAAGAACATTTATTCCCTGAAATACCTTACACTCTTCCCCACGAGGAGTTGAACCAGTTCAGAAAAATCACAAGAGCTTACACCCGACAAATCGGAGAACTGCCCTTAGCTCCATTAATTCCTCGTAGAAAACAAGTAAGCAGACTAATGGTTGACACCCTCGACCAGGTTTTTTTTCACACAGTAGAATACCTGATAGATTTATCCCTCACCTAGATCGAACATCCCCTCAATCTAATCCCCAAAACATGAGCTGGTAACTTCTTTGAGCCTGACGAATTTGAATCTCACAAGGAAGGGTTTAAATCGGAACGCTCAGCCTCGGATTCAGATGACATGGAGGATAGCAATAATCATAATGAAGAAAGGGGAAACCCACCTCAAAACAATCAATCTTGGTTCGCCAGATATGCTCTAGAAATCCCCGAACGAGTACATAACCTTCCTTGACATCCAGAAAAGTTACTCCCTAAATTTGACCCTGAAACCTCAAGATTTCCTAAAGACCATATCAAAACATTCATACTAGTGATTAGACTAATGAATGCCCAACATGAAGACGTAGTATGTAGGATTTCCCCCTATACTTTTGAGAATTTGGCCTCCACGTTGTATTTTAACTTGCCTATAGGGTCCATAACTAGTTGGACAAAGTTTCAAAAGGATTTTTTAGACAAATTTGCAAAGGAAACCACTACAGGAGCTTTGATGGTTGAGTTATTTGTCACCACCATGAGTTCAAAGGAGAAGGTTAAAGACTTCAATCAACGATTCACCACTATCCTAAACAAAACCCGAATCTAAACCCACTTAGGAGTTTCAAATCGAAGTATACGTTAATGCTATCCCTGCTTGTTATAACCCTAATTTGCACCATATATGCTTAACTGGCATCAGGCCATCTTAGATTCCTTCTTTGCCAAAACACTATTGAACAACTCTTCTAAAAACTCCATTTTTAAAAAAGTCCACGCTAGCTGACCCACTACAGCCCGCGTGGATCTACAGTGTCCACGCTATTTGGCCCACTACAGCCCGCGTGGACCTTCAGAAGCACGAAAAAAGGAAAGTTGTCGACGAAACACACATCTTTGGGTGAGTTAACTGAATCTTTCGTCTATGCATGGCCAAGGGTTCGCCCAAATACCTAGCTTCTTCTAGCCTATAAAAGAAGGGTTAGGGGTCCCATTTGGAAAAGGAGAATAAGAGTAAAGAAACTCTACCCAATTGAACATTCCCATTGTCCCAACCCTTTATCCATCCTTGTGCAAAGAGAAATACAAATAAAAGAAGTTGGAGGACATTTGAAGAGGAGCCCAGGATCAGGATTCATGGAGTAGTGGCCAGTCTCGACATTGTAAGTTGATTCATTAAAGTTAATAATAAAGAAATCCTTTTCCCATCCCACTATATGATTTCTTCATAGCTTAGTGAATATATGTTTGAATCTCTAACCCATTAATCTGTAGAACAAATGCATGTAGAGTTTGTTGCTTGTTTTGTACGCAGTTCAGTCTTGGGAGGATAGCTGCTAGCAAGCGGTCAAGCATGAAGAAGGATCGACATCGAACGTCTGGAACAAGGTATGTTCATTTAACCATGTATTTGCTTGAAAGAAATGGGGATTAAGTCTGGGACGACGGTAGAAAGTAGGATTCTTTCAGTCTTATCTGCATGCATAATATAACCCCAAACGCTAGTCCGTGGGGGGATTTCCCACCACAACAGAATTGGCGACCATACTGGGGAAAAATCCTCTGGTTCCTGGGAATATTTTTGGGTAGTTTTAAAAGACTGGTTTTCTTTCCTGTTTTTTGAAGTTTCTGCAAAGTCTGAGCTAGCAGAGAGTCTGGTTTTCCATACCATCTATCTTTTTTATTTGCTTGACTGTGTTTTTTCGAGACCCACAGAAGTACACGCGGCCTGCATAAGGTCTGCACGTGTGTACCCGTGCCCTACTTTCTTACAGCCCGCATGTAAACGCTAGCTGAAGAAGTAGCAGTAGTGTGTAGATTCCAAAAAAATTTTGAGGCAGACATCCTCTTCCCTGTTAGAATCAGTCATTCTCAGGGGTTTTCTGGAACTCTTTCTAAGTCTTGGTTGTTTGCAGTCTCATCTCAGATTGGTTTGTTTTACAAATTTTTTCCTTACATTGTTTTCTTTTTCTGTTAAAGAGAGTGTCTAAGCCTTCAAGAGATCCTGGTTCTCAATATCAGTGGTCTCTTCCTGGTTTGGATTGTCTGTTTTTATTTGTTTTAGAGTTTTAGAGATGCACGCAGCCTGTAGAAGGTCAGCACGTGTGTACACGCCCTCTGGCTCTACACAGGTCGCGTGCATACGCTTGTTGTTGGATTATCAGTAGTGTGCTTGTGCAGGATAGATTTTGTTGAGGGTAAGGCAGTCATCCTTTCCCTTGACAAGAGGTATACCTCTCAGGTTCTTGAATCTTTGTCCTAGCAGTCGGTAGCTTAGGGTTGATCTTAGCCTTAGCTTGCTTTTTTCATTTAAAAAGTTGTCATTAAAAAAATTTCTTTAGGGTTTTTAGACAAGTGTGAGAGTCATTTTTTAAGTTGCTAGTGTGTGATTTCTTGAAGTGATTCTTTGCGATCTGCAATTAGGCCAGAAGTTTTTTTCATGGTTTTTGACTTGTTGGTATTTTCCTTTTTGCTTTATCAACATTCAAATAAAAAATAATCTCTTTCATTTTCTTGTTTGGTTGAAAAGTGTGGTTTTGCATTCGTAGCCAGGGAAAAATATTTGTTTTCTTAAGTTCTTGATAGTTTACTTAGATCATAAGTAGCTCGTAGTCGAGTGAAATCCTTCTTGAAGTTTGTTGATTCAAAAGATCTTAGAAAAATAAAAAATAAAAATAAAACTTTGAAAAGTTGTTGAAAATTTGCGTTAAGTGAAAATTTTTGTTTCCAGCTTTCTGTTCATTTCTTACTTTCATCTTTCAAACATCATTAGTTTCACTTTCATACCCCTTGACATAAGACAAGCCATAAAATTAACGCTAAATCTAAAATTTATTAGACTTTTATGTTTGTAGGGTTAACCAACTAGTTCAGGATTAGGGCCTTGGATTAGGTTGGAGAGGAAACTCTTCAAGGCCATCAAAATAAAACATTGGAGTCTGAGTTAGGGAGTGTCCAAGTCCAGTATCGTGAAAGTTATCCGGGACCCCCCTCTAACACAGGGGATAAACACAAGGTCACGTGCGGAAAGGTAGCGGAGATAACCCCTCCAAAGCTGGACCAATCGTAGTGGAGAACACATATAGAGGGCTTGTTTTGGGATTCCATCGATTGCATTTGCCACGAGGCTTCATGGGTATCGAATCCATTCGAGGTCCTTAGTTGTCTCCCAGACCACTTAATTTCGATAACCTTGACAGGTTTTGGGCTCGATACCTTGCTCATTATGGTCTACCCGACTTTCGATTGTACCCGCCTGGTGACTGTTCGTGCACTGGCAATCTAGTTGCATGTCTTTTTTAGGGACATACACAGGTGACTGCGGGGGTATACCGCGGTACCTAGGACAAACATCGGGCCATGCTTTGCAGAGTATACCCAGAGGGTGCTTCCATTTTCAAGTTTCACTTGCACCGGTAAATTGCTCTAGTGTTGGTTGTTGTAACTGTTCTTCCAATTAATTTAGTGTTTGTTTGTCTTATCTTATAGGGACTTTTTAGTGCGTGTTTTTTTTGAACGGTTAGACTACCCTAATGTGTCTTTGATCTTCTCACACAGTGGAGGATCACGAGCTCCGCCAGTCATAAAGGCTTCTTGGCCTACCGCCAGTTACACTGGAGCCACCCCAGCCACCACTAAGGCGAAATCTAGACCAACAAGGGTCTTTTGAAGCGACCAGGTCACAAAATATTGTGCCCGACCAACATCCAGAGGAATCGACCATTTTAGACCTTAGAGCACAATATTTTGGTCTGGTTGAAACCTCCACCATTGATCTTTCGGCACCCACCATCGTACTGATTCATCCTTACGAGTGCCAGACAGTGTCGCACACAGAAATGGAAACAAATGTTGTTACTCCTTCTGGGAATTCTTCAATTCCCACTATGGTTGTCACTCCAGGAGAGTTTCCACCTCCTAACCCACTGTCATTGGTCCGAGCCACCATGATCTCAACTACCTCTACATCGCACAGTGGTCTGATCCTGTCTCTGGCAGCAACCACAACCCATTTCACACCAAGTGCGACAGGCCCTCCGTTCTCATATGGGATGCCTAGTTCAGGTACAAGTCCTGTACTTTCCTACTGCACTTCACAGACTTCAAGTCTGGGGGTAGGGAGCTCTAACACTCCTCTGCAAGGACACATGGGGGGAACTCCTGCTCCCTTTAATGCTTTCCCTTATGGGGGAGGTCATATACCTCCTTTATCCCCTTCACTCAGTGGCGCGCATCAGCAATCTGTCGAGCCACCTGCACACCATAGTTTATTTGGAGCGGGGAGTCAAGGACCACCTTCACATAATATGCTGATAGGTTCGACACCATTTTCTTTGTTCGGTGTGTTTGGTAACAACGCCTTCTCATCATCTACTTTCCCAACTGGGGGCAACCCCGGTTTCGAACAGCCTATTCCTATGTAGGGTACTATTCCTGCACAAGGGGCACACCCAAGAACTTCTTCCGTAGCAGGGCCTTGGAATTATTGGCAGGGATCAGTTCCCTCGTCAGGAATGTCGATCTGGGGTAAGTTTTTTCACAATCAATGGAACCCCAGACAAAGCACTATGCCTATCCCCACGGGACCGACATGGAGCAATCCTTCCTAAAGTCCTTCGAATGCAATGCATGCCCAACCATCTATGTCCTATTTCGGAAATTAATCGATGATGTCTCCTCACACGCAAAATCCATATGCTGGCAATGGCCATGGTTTTTACCAGAACCCAGGCCAGCAGCCGAAATTTTCCTGGCAACTTGGTGCCAATCAAACTCTAGGCCCCTTTTTCCCAGGTTATCACCAACAACCCAAACTACCTTTCCTGGCAACCTTGCATTTGCCAAAATTGAAAAGGTTGTTGAATGACCCTATTTGTCACAATCCGCGTTGGCCTTCTATGCTGACGAAGTTGCCTTCGAACATCCCAAAGTTCTAAGCCAAGCCTAACGAAGATCCAGGAGATCATGTGACTACCTTCCATCTTTGGTGCTCATCTAACTCATTGAAATATGACTCTGTATAGTTGTGATTGTTTCAACATACTCTCATTGGGATCACCACGAAATGTTACATTGAGCTCGATTGGTCAAGATACTCTTCCTTCGGTGAACTGGCGATGGCTTTCCTAAACCATTTCCAATTACCTGTGAGATATGATGCTGGCACTGAATTGTTGTCTAATTTCTCACAAAAAAAAAGCAAACCATATCTCTGATCACATTTGAGAATGGAGACGCAAAAAGAGTTTAATTAAGGTACCAGTCCCACCAGCATTCCTGCTTGAGTGGTTTCTTAAGTCTTTGGTCCCACAGTTGTCCAAAGACGTCGTGACGTCGGGATTTTTTTTTCGAAAAAGACGCCATCATGAGAGCTCAACAACTTGAGCTAATCTATTCTCAGTCTGGTTTATCATACGATATCTTGCCAGATGCACCACTCTCAATACTTGATAACACCAGACAGAGAGTTGGACCACATGCCGATGGTATTATTGGTTCAGCACAAACAAAGCCCGCTGAGCAATTGATGAAGAAGTTGCAGCAGTTGTCTATACAACACACAACGGCCAGCCAGACTACTACTTTGGATGCTCCCCCTACAAAAACGTTGGATGTACACATAATGCAATCGACTAATCCAAAGGCCACCCAGCAAGAAAATAAAAAACAACGAAAGAAGGGTAAGGGGGATAAAAAACCTACTGATAATGCTGGCGGGGACAACACTGAGAAACGAAAGGCGAGGTATCCATGCAAGTTATGCATTGAAAGCCACCTGACCCATCTATGTCCTCGGCTTGCAGAAGCCTAAACGTTTGTGACGCAGCAACAGCCTGTTGTGTTAACCAATCCATTTCAACATGGACAAAATCTAACCCAAGCCTCTACAAGCATGGAAGGGGGCAACCAAGGACCCTCTCCATCTTCAAACAAGCCCACATCCTCGAATGTATATATGGTGAAGGGTGATGTTATTATATCGACTAGAGCACATGACTATAGTAAACCAAGAACTTATGAGAAGGGAAAAGAAGCCGAACTCCCATCTCTTCCTCTACAAATTGAAAATACGTTGGGTGAAACAATGACACGTATCCCCAAAGGTGCATTCAAAAAATATTCTCGCAACCCAAATGCAAGGGCTGCCCAGAACTATTCTATGGTGAAAGATTTATCACAAACCCCTTGTGCGATGTCCACTTTGGAGGTCCTCCAAAGTTTCCCTTCCCAGAGGAAAGCCTTGTTAACCGCTTTAGGAGCTACCAAGACTTGTAATCTGGGTACAATCATGTTGGATACAACCGACCTAAAAACTCATCTACCTTACCACATAGCATTTCAGATAGTAGTGGCTTATCCCACGAAAAATTTTACTCGGAATATCTTCTGCACAGTGGTCGATGAGGGAGCCTTGACATGCATTATGTCGTTGGCATGTTGGAAGGCCATTGGCCAACCCGTTTTGTCTCCATCGCCTACTCTCCTCACTGCTTTCGACGGTCGTTCATTCCGACCACATGGTATCATTCCCTCTTTCCCCATGTAGTTAGGAGGGAAGACTGTGTGTGTCGAGGTAGAGGTAGTCGATGCTCCCCTTGACTATAACCTCTTGTTAGGAAGGAGTTGGACTTATTCCATGCAAGCTATGGTTGCTACAATTTTCCGGGTCTTGTTGTTCCCACACAAGGACCGGATAGTGACCATCGATCAATTGTCTTTCTCTAGACCTGACCCTTCATTGGGGGCATCCATGGTCCCGATTATTGATAATCCTCAACTAGGTGTAGTCAACATAGGGGTTGGTTTGTGCCCATCTTTGATGGGTACCTTTGATTACCCACCCCCTCAAGGCAATATCAAGTTTATATCCAATCACCATAAGGTTGAGATTTTTCAAGTTTAGTCATTCTGCACGACTTACTTCTACGATCCGTGGATATCACACTCATTAAAATGGTTTTGAATAGACGTCTCGTTGGTGCTAGTTTACCCCTTTTTTGAACCGACTAGACTATCTTCAAAAAGGGTACCCCGATGGAGTCTCCTTTTATGTTTTTTCAGACTCTCTAAATATGAAAAACCACTGATCTTACCTTCTCTAGGCTCGTTAAACTTACATCGAAGGATGTTACCATTATGTGTTTTGTTAACCGCATTTGCATACCTTATATGCCCTCCTTGTAGCACTTTGCTTCTACGTCTTAACACTCTTGGCCCCCGGAGAATTTTTCCCGAGTATCATTATTCTGAACATCAGTCTTGTCCTTGCGCCTTGAACTTGTATGTTTGTAACACTCGTTCCTCCATTGTAACGTAACATTCCTTTATTCTTTTTTCCAAAATTATTGAAAAAGACAAAAAAAAAAAAAAATATACCCCAAAAAGAGGAAGGCAAAAGTATTTTCTTTATTGGCATCATAATGAGTCTCCCTTGGATAAAGCACATCTGTATGTTTGTTCATCAAACTATGGGATGTAATACGACCTTAGGATGTTTTTCTCGCTACATAGAGTTGTGTCCTCCTCCATTTGGTTATTCTTCCAAACATATGGAGAGTTTGCATTGCCTCCTGCTTCATAAACTTATGATTAATTCCATGCTACCTAAGTCTCATCATTTGTCGTGTTGTTGTCCAAGGGCATTTTCTACCAAGCCTGAGTCAGACCCTCTGCAATTTGTCTCTTTCCCTCATACCCGGCCATCCTGAACATCCAATCAGGTCTTTGTTCGAAATCAATGAAGCCTTCAGTTTGATCATCAAGATTCTTTAGTCCATGACCAACGAGTTGTCGAAGACCTCTGGGTAGTGAAGTCGTACACTCATATTACACTCCTACCCAAGTTTTGAAGATTTTGAAGTTGTTGCTCGAGCTCTAAAGCCCTCATCTCCATCCATCAGGCCTTATTAGCTTCTACGAAGATGGATACTCTACATGTATATCTTTTTTATTTTGAGATGTAGCTCTGTTGTGTACTGTTCGCGGCTACACTTTATATAGTTATATGACATGGATCTACAGTGTATTTGATTGGTAGCCATGCGTTTATTCTATCCCGACCATGGGTATGCTTGCCTCGGTGAGACATTTGTTATTTTTCATACGGCGCCTCTCGATTCCTGATTCCTGGGCTCACTTGTTCGGCACATCAGTAAAGATTGGTAATGTATTTCGGCCATCAGATGCTCTTCTGACCTCACACATTAGGGAGCATCTGTTATAACCCTAATTTTCACCATATATTCTTACCTGGCATCAGGCCATCTCAGATTCCTTTTTTTCCAAAACACTACTGAACAACTCTTCTAAAAACTCCATTTTTAAAAAAGTCCACGCTAGCTGACCCACTACAGCCTGCGTGGATCTAAAGTGTCCATGCTAGCTGGCCCACTACAGCCCACGTGGACCTTCAGAAGCATGAAAAAAGTAATGTTGTCGACGGAACACATAGCTTTGGGTGAGTTAACTGAATCTTTCTTCCATGCATGGCCGAGGGTTCGCCCAAATACCTAGCTTCTTCTAGACTATAAAAGAAGGGTTAGGGGTCCCATTTGGAAAAGGAGAATAAGAGTAAAGAAACTTTGCCCAATTGCACATTCCCATTGTCCCAACCCTTTATCCATCCTTTTGCAAAGAGAGATACAAAGCAAAGAAGTTGGAGGACATTTGAAGAGGATCCTAGGATCAGGATTCGCGGAGCATTGGCCGGTCTTGACATTGTAAGTTGATTCATTAAAGTTAATAATAAAGAAATGTTTTTCCCGTCCCACTATATGATTTCTTCATAGCTTAGTGAATATATGTTTGAATCTCTAACCCATTAATCTGTAGAACAAATGCATGTAGAGTTTGTTGTTTGTTTTGTACGTAGTTCAGTCTTGGGAGGATAGCTGCTAGCAAGCGGTCAAGCATGAAGAAGGATAGACATCGAATGTCCGGAACAAGGTATGTTCGTTTAACCATGTATTTGCTTGAAAGAAATGGGGATTAAGTCTGGGACGATGGTAGAAAGTAGGATTCTTTCGGTCTTATCTGCATGCATAATATAACCCTAAATGTTATTCCATGGGGGGATTTCCCATCACAACACTGCTTCCATTTCCATGTTTTTAAAAAGGGCTACCAAAACAACCCTAGCTGAGAATTTCGAGGAAGCCAAAACAATGGAATTCCAAATGAAGGGATGTAAAGAAGGCCAAGTCTCATTCGTTAAGAAGGAAGCTCAACCTCCACCAAGGAAAGGAATCTTGTTGACCAGACCACCAGGGAAACAAACAGAACAAGGTCCCGAAAAAGGAAGTGGAGACATAGAAGACCTACAACAAATGATAAATAAGTTGTCAAACGAAATCATAGACATGAAAAGAAGTGAAGGGGAAGGAAACCAAGGTCAAAGGCCTTATAAACGCTTCTTTAAAAGAAATCCATCATTCAAAGCAATTGAACCTCCCCCAGCCAACTTAAACATTGATCTGGGAAATGTAGCATCCGACTGTCCACAATGGGTGCATGCCATGAATTTAATGGCCAACCAGTTCCTAGATGAATTTTCCCTTATCAGACAATCAAGCAACTCATCTATGAATATTGTTGATCAGGAAGACATTGACCCACCAGAAGAAATAGCCATGCTGCTATGGGACCTTGACCTACCGATGCCTTCCGATGATCTATTTGAGGTTCAAGAACCAACCGCGGAGGTCTTAGCTGTGAAAACGCAAAGTAGGGGTCAGTCGATCTCAAACGACATTACTGTTTCCCACACTTCGAGACAAAAACAAACATTTGATCACCCAAAAGAATCTATCATCTCCCAAAGAAATCCTATAAACATCCATACACGAGAATCACCCAAGCTAGACTACAACATAGTAGAAGATTTGAAAAAAATGAAGGCAAATATATCGGTCATGGACAGGTGTAGAATACCCCATCAAAATGAATTTATGTTACAAGCTTTGAAGTCAATAGAAACTTCTATAACAAGCACTGACCAAGGATAAAAATCCATCTCTCACATATCTAAGAAATAAGACAATTGTGAACGCTTGCTCTAAAGATAAAAAGGGAAAGCCTTGTGTCCCATTGTTCCTCTTGAAATTTGAAGTCTTCTACAGAAACGTCCATAATTGTTTGGTTTACTCAGGGGAATCCTCTAATGTTATGCCATTATCTATCTGGAAGAAATTAAACGCAATCCCTCTCAAAAGTGATAAATATGTGTTATAGGATAAATCCGTGAGTGCGGACATAAGTTGACTGCGAGGTGTTCGCACTGGACTGGACACCAGGGTGCGAACTCAAGTAATTCTCGCAGGATACTAACGAGTGCAGTGCGAGAATGGTTGTAAACAAGCAAAATTTGGAAAAAAGACAAAATTTCTAAGAGAACTTCCAGATCCAGAGAGTCTTGATAGATCTCCCACAGACTCAGAGACCATAAAACAAGCAATCAAAGCAAGGGAAACTAGACTAACTAGGAAACAATCCGTTCCCCAGTGGAGTCGCCAATTTTGTTATAGGATAAATCTGTGAGTGCGAACACAAACCGATCTCCCTAGATCCACCTGGATCTAGAACAAAGCAAGACAGAATATACCGCTTTCCCTAGATCTAACTATTGAATTAAATTGGAAGTGAGAAGAAGATATGTACCTTGTAATCGCTTCCTTGGTCTCTGTTGTTCCTTGCTTCACTCCAGTGCTCTTGTGTGGTCAAGATCAAAACAGCACAAACCAACCAAAGTGAAAGCAAATAATATATCCAATAGCTAATCTATACATATGATCAAGGAGTTATGTAATAAAGTAGATCTCACTTTATGGGAAAGAAATATATCACTGTAT
>ML793208.1:88847-121163 GCA_009831015.1 Picea engelmannii | reverse complement strand
AGCTACTCACAATCTATCTTGACAAAGCAAATCTCAAAGCCACTCCAATCAAGCTAATAATTCCAAGCCAAACAAAAGCTAACAAAATCTCATCCAATCTAACTTTCTCCGTGAGAATTCCTCTTCTGTTATAAGTTGAAGAAGATAAGGTGAGGAGGTTAGGATGATCCCACTAAATCATGAAAGCAAGTAAGATCCAAGCCATTCGGATGCCACCTCACCATAGAAGCTTCTCCTCCTAGAAGATTCGCGAAAACACTCATTTTTCCCACGTGCTGGAATTATCGCACCCTGGCTATAGTGCAACCTTTGAACTGTTCGCACCCTGGCTATAGTGCAACCTGCGAGAATTGGTCATTCTCGCACCCTGCCTATATAGAAACCTGCGAACATCCCTTTTAATAAGGTTTTTACATAGGAAAATGCAACTTCTTTTCTCAGGAGAAGTTCTTCTCCCTTCTCTCTTTAGGAACTCAGGCCACTGTGACCCCTCTGAAGGCAACAGATAGGTTTACATCATTAACGATCATAGGGATGATGAAAATAATGTGTAACAATATGTGATACAACTAGATAAAACCCAGGTGAAAGTTATGGGAGAAATCAAGGATGTCATGATCATAATGGCGACACACCCGAAATTTTTTCAAGTAACTGACATCATTGTAGTAGATATACCAGAAGTTCATGGACTGCTACTTAGTCGAGACTGGTCCGAGAATTTGAATGGATACTTTAGCATGGAATGGGCTCACCTTTTTTTTCCATTAAAGGGACACACAAACATGGTTAGGATCGATAGGGAAAGGTATCTAAAACATATTGTCACGGACCTAGAAGCCCTCAATGAACCCTCTTCAGGAGATTTCACTGTGCTAGGAAATTATTCCTGTGACTCTGATTTCGGTAATTTCTCACCTCTCTCATCTGATGTTCCTCTTACTCAAAACTCTGAAATGACTTTTCAAGAAAATTTCCCGACGATGGCAAAAGAAATCCTCTTCTGTCAAGAACCTCTGTTAAAAACCATGGAGCAGATAGGAGGAAAGGAGGAAAGTGGTAGGCAAAAAGAAACTAATTTTCTTCACTCACAAGTTTGGACCTTGTACTTTGATGGGTCTAAGTCACAAGAGGGATCAGGAGTGGGTTGTATCCTCATTGATCCCAAAGGTAAACGAAATTTCTTGTCTTGCAGACTAGAATTTGAATGCACAAACAACACCGTCGAGTATGAAGCTCTAGTACAAGGGCTAAAGAAAGCCATAGATGTAAACGTTAAAGAACTAAAGGTTTTCGGAGACTCTAAAATCATCGTTAGACAAGTAAGGAACACTATACACTGCAACTCTCCCCACCTAAGGAATTATCAACAGGAAGTCAAGGATGATTTTAAGGATGGAAATTTGTTTTAAAATGTAGAAACCTTGGCGAATCTTACTAATCCTTCATATGCCAACTATAAATGTTTGGCAATATTTTTGTAAAAATATTAAAATTTTTGAGGATTTTATATACTTTTTATAAAATTTTGGCGATTTTTAAGGTAAAATATATTTATCCTTTAGAATTTGGACGAATCATTTTTAAAATAGCGAATCTTGTTTTTGGAAATACCATGGAAAATTAGCCCATGAGCGAAATTTATCCCCTAAAATCATCCATGCAGGAAGTGCATAGACTAATAGAAAATTTTGAAGCCTTCAACATTACAGTGATCCCCAGAATAAAGAACACTCTTTTTTATTCCCTTTCCACCGCTACCTTAAGGTTATCCCCTTTAGAAGACTATGAAGCCTCTCGGTTCACTCTAGAGCTACTCTACAAACTGTAGGTGCCCAAAAATATTTATAATTGGAAGGTATTTGAAGGAGATGAACGGATCATAAACTTCTTAACCAATCAGGAAAATTTTAAAGATCTGGATATTGACGATGAAATATTTCACAAGCAACTAGTAGAAATGGATCCCCATGCACAAAGAGATGAAACAGATCAATCGATAGACAAACCGAGGTTTCACACAATACCGAAAGGGGTAGCCAATTTAGAAAACCTTTTTGACTTAAGGGAAAGATTTAAGGCATCAACAAACACAAAGATAGGGAGTTCATGTCCCATGCACGAGACCATAAATCTAGGAACCCCCGAGAACCCTAAGAATACAAATCTTGGCAAGACAATATCTAAAGAAGAGAGTAAATCCTATCTCAAGTTGGTCAGAGAATATCAAGATGTTTTTGCATGATCCTACCAAGATCTGAAAACTTATGATACTTGCATTATCCAACACACAATCCTGTTAAAACCCGAATTAAAACCCTTCCAACAGAATATCTGGAAGTACCACCCATCCCTGGAGCCTCTCATGTGTCAAGAGTTGAAGAAATTACTATATGCTAAAATTATCTTTCAGGTTAGACACTCGGCCTAGGTAGCAAATTTGGTTCCTGACAGGAAAAAATATTGGAATATCTGTCTATGTGTGGATTTCAGAAACCTCAACAGAGCATCAGAAAAGGACAACTACCCAGTCCCACCGATGGAGCAACTCTTGCAGATCGTGTCTGATTATGAGGTCTTTTCCCTGCTAGACGATTTTCCAGGTTACAACCAAGTTCTAGTTTCAGAGGAAGACCGATTGAAAACTACCTTCCAAACCAAGTGGGGAACCGTTGATTATAAATGCATGCCCTTTGGTTTAATCAATGCAAGGGAAACCTTCCAAAGGGACATGGACATAGTGTTTCAGGGACTAATCAACAAATGACTAGTAGTTTATTTGGACGATGTGACTTTGTATTCAAATAATAGAGAAGATCACATCCAACACCTAACCCAAATTTTTGAAAGGTGTAGGAAATATGGTATATCTTTAAACCCTAAGAAAACTATCTTTGGTGTCAAGGAAGGGAAACTATTAGGTCATATTATATCTCAAGCAGGAATTCGTATAGACCCAGAACTAATTATGGCAATATCTCAACTTCCATTACCCCACAACAATAAAGCTATGCAATCTTTCATTGGGAAAATCATTTTTGTGAGGAAGTTCACCCCCAATTTCTTTGAAACTATCGAACCCTTACAAAAAATGATCTGCAAAGATGTTGAATTTAAATGGGATGATGAACGAAAAAGTGCTTTCAGCAATATTAAGACTGCAATATCTCAAGCTCTAGTGTTGCGAAGTCCCAACTTTAGCAAATATTTTTTCCTCTACACTTTTTCCTCCGACCAATCGTTAGTTGCAGTATTGACTCAGAAGGATGATGACAAAAATGAGGCCCAATCTCATTTATGAGCACTAATCTCCAAGGGGCCAAACTAAATTACCCTGCTATAGAAAAGCAAGCATATGCGGTGTACAAGGTAGTGAAACACTTCAGATATTACATTCTAAAGAACCACACCAAAGTCATTTTGCCTCATCCCACAGTACGATCCCTATTCACTCAATAGGAGATGGGGGAAAGAACAGGGAACTGGATGGCAGTGGTCCAAGAATTTGATCTTGATATAAAACCTTCCAAACTGGTTAAGGGACAAGGATTATGTAAATTGGTAGTTGAAGCCCAGGACCAAGTAAATGAAGACCTCGGGTGGGAGAATGAATTGGAATTATGGTATAGTGAAGCTTCATACATATCCCCAGTGCAGGAGTCTTGGTATGGGAAATTATCTCATCTCCTGCATCATGGGACTTGCCTAGAAAACCTAAACCCTAAGGAAAGGAGAGATCTCTGACTAAAATCGGCACAATATCGTCTCATAAATCTAGTTCTCTTCTATGTTAATTATGATGGGGTACTTTTCAGATGTCTCAAACGAGAAGACGCAGACAAGGTTCTGAAGGAGCTCCATGATGGTCCTCCAGGTGGACACTTCGCAGGGAATACCACCGCTCATAAAATACTGAAAGATGATTATTATTGGCCTACTCTATTCAGGGAGCTCACACATATGTTAGGAACTGTAAAAATTGTCAGATAAGTGCAGGGAGGGAAAAGAGAGCAGTTGTCCCACTCCAACTCGTGGTCGTCTCTAGGCCATTCGAGCAATGGGGGTTAGATATCATAGGATAAATTACATCGAGTTCTTAAAAACAACATAGATACATATTGACTACCATAGACTATTTCAAGAAATGGGAAGAGGTCATCCCTCTAACTCATGTAAATGAAAAGGTGGTGATCCAATTTATAGAGCAACAACTGATCACAAGGTCTGATATGCCTTCCATCCTTGTTTTCGATAATTCCGCTTACTTTTCTTCCACCCTATTAACAAAGTTTTCTCTAGACAAAGGAATCATAATCAGATACTCTGCAAACTAATATCCACAGGGGAACGGAGTGACAGAAGCAAACAATAAGAACATAGTGAGGATATTAAAGAAAACAATTGCAGACAACTAGAGGAATTGGCACAGTTCACTTCATAATGCCTTATGGGATGATAGAGTAACACCCAAAGAAGCTATAGGGAATTCCCCATACTTTCTGGTATATGGACAAGAAGCCATTCTCTCGGATGGATTATATCTTCCATCTCTTCAGCTTGCTCAGGAATCTAGAGGACAACCCTCATCGGTTATTCAACAAAGAATCGATACCCTCCTCATGCTAGAAGAAGAAAAGGAGAAATAAAAATCAAAGCTCATTGATCGTCAACAAATAGTTAAAAGGTGGTTTGACAAGCATAAGGCCAAAGAGAAGAATTTTGAAGTAGGAGACTTAGTCTTGAAATGGGACAAAGCGAATGAGTCGAAGGGAAAAAAAATTGAAGTTTTAGAATCTATGGCTCGAACCTTTTCAAGTAGCTGATAAAATTTGGGTAGGCACATATCGGTTGAAAAATATAAAGGGGGGAACCTGACGCCCTCCCGGTGAATGGCCAAGCCCTAAAACAATATTTCTATTAAAAAAAAAGAAAAAAAAATGTGTGTGTTTTCATGATATTTTGTTTTCAGGTAGGATGATTGCGGAGTGCTTCATTTTTTTTTTCTTGTTATAGTGTTTTTTTTTCTTTGAAGTTTGTGTTCCAAAAGGAATTGGTTGACCTTAGTTCATGTGGTATAACAAACTATGTTCCTGATTCATGCTTACATACAACACAAGAAGCGTTGGGAGAATTGTGGTTGTTTTGAAGGAGTTATGTATCTAACCTGTGCGAATAAACAACCTTGGAAAAGTGATGAAGTGTATGTCTGGTGGTCTGATAAAACCTAAAGGGAAAGATGGTAATATGGAAAGGACCACATGTACCTCAAGACAGAGATAGAAAAAATTCACCTTAACCATCTCATTTTGCAAATAAAAGACGTCCTCCTATCCCACTCGCTCAGGGAATTCTGCCAAAATAAAATCAATTATATCAAATGAGTGCAAAGTAGGAGAGAGTATGCAGATAACTTTTTCGGGGCTATGCACACTCACTGGTAGTGAAGCAAGGTCTGTGACGTCGGGGATATGGAGGCTCGCTGGCAGCGGAGAAACATCGTATAAAATGAATGATGATAACTAAAAGGCCTGGTGTCAGTGAATTTTTACTCGAATCTTGTCAAAAGAGGGAATGGGTCATGGTTAAAGGAAACGAAGGAGGAATAAAGGTTGAAACCCCCACAGGCAGGCCCAGATTCATAAACGAGGGAATTTCAAATGCAAGGATAGAAGAGGCTCTAATAAAAAACCAGTTAAGTTCTTAACCAGCTTCTACATTAGTTGAACCTAGGGAAGGAATAGAGATTATGTTTTCGCCCAGTAACTCATCGGTTGTTGAGCAATCAACACACCCTAAAAGCCTTATCAAATTTTTTCACTTTTTGGGTACCACTTGTTTTCTTCATTGTCTCACTCGATGTCATTTTTGGAAATGGTTTATCTTTGTTTTTTTTCATGTCTCTTATCACCTAGTCAGTTTTGTTTGAACTTGTGAAACCTCGTATCTAAAATACCTTAACACTCGAATTAAGAATCGACAGCTAAACACTGCACCTAACGCTCTCTGGTTCGACGTCGAAAATAATTCAAGTAAGGGAACTACACAAATACAACAATCATTGAGCATTGATTCTCATCGACAGAAGGCAGAAAGCAGTTTTCATTTGCATAATTTATTCGCATAAAGGTTCGAGAAATCATTGATAGTCGATGCTCGATGCGCTTTCTAGGGATCGAGGAAATCCAAAAATATCACAACAATCATTTCGACCGCAATAAATGTATCTTCGATCGTAATATGGAAAGATGGTAATATGGAAAGGACCACATGTACCTCAAGACAGAGCTAGCAAAAATTCACCTTAACCATCTCATTTTGCAAATAAAAGACGTCCTCCTATCCCACTCGCTCAGGGAATTCTGCCAAAATAAAATCAATTATATCAAATGAGTGCAAAGTAGGAGAGGGTATGAAAATAACTTTGTCAAGGCTATGCACGCTCGCTGGTAGCGAAGCAAGGTCTGTGACGTCGGGGTGACTCTGTCGGCGATATGGAGGCTCGCTGGCAGTAGAGAAACATCGTAGCAAAGGAATGATGATAACTAAAAGGCCTGGTGTCAGTGAATGTTTTACTCGAATCTTGTCAAAAGAGGGAATGGGTCATGGTTAAAGGAAACGAAGGAGGAATAAAGGTTGAAACCCCCACAGACAGGCCCAGATTCACAAACAAGGGAATTTCAAATGCAAGGATAGAAGAGGCTCTGATAAAAAACTAGTTAAGTTCTTAACCAGCTTCTACATTAGTTGAACTCGGGGAAGGAACAAAGATTATGTTTTCACCCAATAACTCACCACTTGTTGAGCAATCAACACACCCTAAAAGCCTTATCAAATTTTGTCACTTTTTGGGTACCACTTGTTTTCTTCACTGTCTCACTCAATGTCATTTTTGGAAATGGTTTATCTTTGTTTTTTTTCATGTCTCTTATCACCTAGTCAGTTTTGTTTGAACTTGTGAAACCTCATATCTAAAAGACCTTAACACCCAAATTAAGAATCGACAGCTAAACACTGCACCTAATGCGCTCAGGTTTGACGTCGGAAAGAATTCAGGTAAGTAAGGGAACTACAAAAATACAACAGTCATTGAGCATCGATTCTCATCGGCAGAAGGCAGTTTTTGTTTGCATAATTTATTCGCATAAAGGTTTGAGAAATCGTCGATAGTCGATGCCCGATGCACTTTATAGGGATTGGGGAAATCCAAAAATATCACGACAATCATTTTGACCGCAATAAATGTATATTCAATTGTAATATGGAAAGATGGTAATATGGAAAGAACCACATGTACCTCAAGACAGAGCTAGAAAAAATTCACCTTAACCATCTCATTTTGCAAATAACAGACGTCCTCCTATCCCACTCACTCAGGGCATTCTGCCAAAATAAAATCAATTATATAAAATGAGTGCAAAGTAGGAGAGGGTATGCAGATAACTCTATCGAGGCTATGCACGCTCGCTAGTAGCAAAGCAAGGTCTGTGACATCAAGGTGACTCTGTTGGGGATATGGAGGCTCACTGGAAGCGGAGAAACATCGTAGCAAATGAATGATGATAACTAAAAGGCCTGGTGTCAGTGAATTTTTTACTCGAATCTTGTCAAAAGAGGGAATGGGTCATGGTTAAAGGAAACAAAGGAGGAATAAAGGTTGAAACCCCCACAAGTAGGCTCAGATTCACAAATGAGGGAATTTCAAATGCAAGGATAGAAGAGGCTCTAATAAAAAACAAGTTAAGTTTTTAACCAGCTTCTACATTAGTTGAACCCGGGGAAGGAATAGAGATTATGTTTCCACCCAGTAACTCACCACTTGTTGAGAAATCAACACACCCTAAAAGCCTTATCAAATTTTGTCACTTTTTGGGTATCACTTTTTTTCTTCACTGTCTCACTCGATGTCATTCTTGGAAATGGTTTATCTTTGTTTTTTTTCATGTCTCTTATCACCTAGTCAGTTTTGTTTTAACTTGTGAAACCTCATATCTAAAATACCTTAACACCTGAATTAAGAATCGACATCTAAACACAGCACCTAACGTGCTCAAGTTCGACGTTGGAAAGAATTCAGGTAAGTAAGGGAACCACACAAATACAATAGTCATTGAGCATCGATTCTCATCGGCATCGGCAGAAGGTGGTTTTCGTTTGCATAAGTTATTTGCATAAAGGTTCGAGAAATCGTCGATAGTCGATGCTCGATGCGCTTTATAGGGATCGGGGAAATCCAAAAATATCACGACAATCATTTTGACCGCAATAAATTTATCTTCGATCGTAATATGGAAAGATGGTAATATGGAAAGGACCACATGTACCTCAAGACGGAGCTAGCAAAAATTCACCTTAACCATCTCATTTTACAAATAACAGACGTCCTCCTATCCCATTCGCTCAGGGCATTTTGCCAAAATAAAATCAATTATATCAAATGAGTGCAAAGTAGGAGAGGGTATGTAGATAACTTTGCCGGGGCTATGCACGCTCGCTGGTAGCGAAGCAAGGTCTGTGACGTCGGGGTGACTCTGTCGGGGATATGGAGGCTCGCTGGCAGAGGAGAAACATCGTAGCAAATGAATGATGATAACTAAAAGGCCTAGTGTCAGTGAATTTTTTACTCGAATCTTGTCAAAAGAGGGAATGGGTCATGGTTAAAGGAAACGAAGGAGGAATAAAGGTTGAAACCCCCACAGGCAGGCCCAGATTCACAAACAAGGGAATTTCAAATGCAAGGATAGAAGAGGCTCTGATAAAAACCAGTTAAGTTCTTAACCAGCTTCTACATTAGCTGAACCCAGGGAAGGAATAGAGATTATGTTTTAGCCCAATAACTCACCACTTGTTGAGCAATCAACACACCCTAAAAGCCTTATACAATTTTGTCACTTTTTGGGTACCACTTGTTTTCTTCACTGTCTCACTCGATGTCATTTTTGGAAATGGTTTATCTTTGTTTTTTTTCATGTCTCTTATCACCTAGTCATTTTTGTTTGAACTTGTGAAACCTCATATCTAAAAGACCTTAACACCTGAATTAAGAATCGACAGCTAAACACTGCACCTAACGCACTCAGGTTCGATGTCGGAAATAATTCAGGTAAGTAAGGGAACCACACAAATACAACAGTCATTGAGCATCGATTCTCATCGACATCGAAAGAAGGTGGTTTTCGTTTGCATAAGTTATTTGCATAAAGGTTCGAGAAATCATCGATAGTCGATGCCCAATGCACTTTATAGGGATCGGGGAAATCCAAAAATATCATGACAATCATTTCGACCGCAATAACGTTGTCTTCGATCATCGATCCCCGATGTGTTTTCGGCATCAGGACTTTTTCACGGGAGCCAATCCGAGAGCACTTGGGTAGGTTTATCGTCGATCGTTAATCCTTGACACTTTCGGGCATTGACAAGTTAGGTTTGGGTTTTAGAAACGTATGGATTAAAGAAAGTCTTGAATCCGACTGACACGAGCGAATGAAGTCACTAGTCTCAAATGCCACGTTTCTTTACCACAGAAGAGGGTCGTACGGTCTAGTTTTATCCCGAGTCATTTTAGTTCCCTAGGTCCTAGTCACGCCTCCTAGTCAACTTTTCCATGTCATCTCTATACGGCAAGATCGATCGGCATAGGAGATTTTACAGGAGGATATCAACAAAAATGTTCATAGCACAGTCCTGACCCCCGATCCACCAACTGAAAGAGCAGAATGATGGATGTTTGCAGCATAAGATACATTCGGATTTTGGACATTTAATGAACTAGTTAATGCTTGATCCTACATTAGTTGCTACCTCATGCGTCAATTACACAACATCATTTTGAAATCATCAATATACCACATTACCACTCGCACCTCCTCTGTCAACCCACGATAAATTTAATTTTAAACATATTTGAAGATATGGCGACATATTTGTTGAAATCTCACTCATAACCCGAATTGAATGGTTGATACGACACGGTAAGGTCACCCCTGTTTAAATCTATAGAACCGTTTTGAACAAAGTCATCCTACACATAAGTTGAATTCCAAAAGCATCCAAAGGAGTAAAGTGAGTGACTCAAGACTCTACTGACCCTTTTGATTATCAAAAACCAGGTTTAACAAGCTTCAGAGGTATGTATACAAGTCTGTCAATTCGTTGGTTATAATTTATATATGCGCACCCGATTTTATTGCACAATCTCTAAGATATGTTATAGTTGCAGGTAATATGTTGTCGAGAAATCCAACCACCAGATGCTCGCCGAGAGCACCAAAGCTAAAAGAAGTCGAGATAGGAGAAGTTTCTTCTCTGGGGACCATGAGGCAGTTGGAGTACACCCCTAGGGCCGAACATGTCGTCAAAACAGCAACAAAGAAATATTTTGTCCAGCCTCCGGGCTTTGGCGATATAGAGGCAAGCACCAGATCCAAGGTAGCACTCCCACAGTGGGGGGATCTCTTCAACAGAATTAGCTGAGAAGAATACCCAGAGGATATCCCACACAGCGACCCGAATGTAAGGGCGCTCGATGACCAGGTGTTCCCCAACATCCGACGGTCATATTTACACATGGTGGCAAGCAGAAACCCCATTTTCCCCGCATAGAGGTTTTGAAATGGCTCATTGACCATATGAACAAGAAGAAGTTCTTGATCAACGATGAGAATAGAATATGCATCGAAGTTTTCCTCTCGACAAAAGTCCAGAAATACTACAATCTGAGAGACCCAGAGGAGCGGCTCAACATGGACTTCATGGTGAAGTTCTATGAATTCCATGACACCATCTGGCTGATGGGTTCATGGTGGAAGTAGGAAAATAAGTTCACTAACTGGAGAAATGGCTAGTACAGAATAATCAACCTGAGGGAGCCATACATCTATTTGATGGCTCTCATTTGTCGTCTATATGGAGAAAAGGATTGCTCCAATTTTTCGGAAGCATGGATGCCTTTGGCGTACATAATGGCAATCGTCGGCAACATCTTCAACTAGGGAGCGATAATCTCAAAACAATTGAGCATCTATGTGCAACAGGCTAAAATGCAGAAGGAAGGGAAGGAACCCACTTTCTACATGGCCTCATACCTTATCGATGTCATGTGCGCAAGGAATGTCTTCCCCAGCATGAATCTAAGTTGGCATGATGCAGAGCTCCCGGTCCACATCTACTTCAGCATACTATGGGAGAACATGTACAAAAAGTCTTATGCACTCATTTGCGATGAATTCATCGCTCGCATTTATTTTATTATTTTTAAGAAGGAATGCCCAACACTATCTGTGGCAGCCAAGAAAATGATAGAAAAGGTAGGCCAATGGTATTTAGACGAACACTCAACCTACATTAGAGTATTCAGGGCCATAGGAGCACCACATCTCCTACCCGCTCATGTCCCAGACCGGCTCGTTGTGGGAGAAATATGTTATCACCATCCTCCAGGGATATAATGCCACATTAGTAAAAGACAAGAAATGGGCTTGCATACCCTACAATTTTCATATATGGTTTTATCTGGTGAAAGATACTACTTAAGACAACCTGAAAGGTTGAGCCAAATTGAATTCAATTTCCTGACAGGCCGATTTCGCAAGCACGACCCTAAAGGCTTAGTCCTCCAACATGCTTCGCAAGTATCATCATGCTGGTCGTATGCTCATGATACGTTTGAGGAAAAAAATTTCACAGCGAGTGCCCAGTACTGGGACGAGGTGGTGCAGAGGATGGCCAACCCAAACATGACTAGTTTCAAGGCCATGAGCGTGGACGAACAAGTGGAAACGATAGAGAAGACATCTTAAGAGGCCCTCAGGGCCAGGGAAGAAATCAGAGAAGCAGAGACAACAGAGGCACATAGAAAGGGATTACTCTTAATACAAGGGGCATAGAGGATCATTGATCAGTTGCAAAATGAACCTGGCCTGATAGAAATGACAATTATCTCAGTTGATGACCTAGTCAAAAGCCGAGGAGAACCAAGTGGCCCAGAGCCGATACAGATTGAAGAAACCACTGGGTCAAAAAACCCTAAAGCTCCATCACCACAAGTCAGATCACTAGGAGAAGCTTTGTCTCGGCCCGAGATAGAGAGGACATCAAAAAGGACAAGTATACCAAATCCCTTTTTCGATTTAATTACCATCTACGATGATGAGGAGAGTTTGAAGGTGTCCCTGGTCACTCCGGTGCAAATTACAGAGGAGAAAGAACTTGAGAAAGCATCCACCACAGGTCTCGATGCTCCAAGTCAGAGTTGTCCACAGAATGAGCATGAGGTAGAAAGTGCCTTGGATGTTGAACCACTTGACATACCGGGAACCCCAATGGATAGCTCGAGGGATGAGCTAGGATCATGCGAACAAGGAGAATAAATTCCACAACAAGAAATCAACATCTCGACAGTCGATTACCAATTAAGTAATGAACCTGCCCCTAATTCCTCGGTTTTGGCCATTACTTTACCACCCAATGAGAAACAACTGAAGGTCGAGCCATCGAGACATACATAAGAGGTTCAGAAACTTGGTCTTAGATAGATATACACCGTTGGGAGCCTCGAAAACACTCTTACTTGGGGAGAACAACAAATACCCGAACCTGTGGATGAGGTCACCGATATACAAGAAATCGCCTATGACCAAAAGAGGAAATCCATCGTGAAGAGAACCACCAAGAAAATGAGGCTTACTTTGGACAGTTTGATAATCATCACTACATAGGAGAAATTTATCAGCACATAGCATGCCAAGACGTCTGAGCTTATTGGCATAGGGATGGCGATCACAAATGCCACCCTGGATAGAGAAAGGAAAGATGAAGAGGAGTTGTCCATTGCACTAAAGGAGTTGGAGCATCTACGCCATTTGGTGAAATATTTTCAATACTCCACATAGGCCACAGTATTTTTGAGAAGCGAATCCCAAGATGCCTATAGCAGATTCACAAATGAACGACACATTTTTACTAAAGGGATAGCCAACTTCCAAGAAGAAACTCTTATGGCGCTAGCGACCTTTAAATATTTGGAAAGATGGTACAAGAAGGCCCACCAAGTAGTGGAAAGAATTGATGACATCAGTGCGGTTCAAAAGGGTCGATATGTCGAAGAGCATGGCATTCAGGTTTTGAGGGACAACAACATAGATCGGATCAGGAAAGCGGCTGAATACTCAATGAAAATGGCCCAAGAACCTCAGCGGGAGATTCAAGAGAAATGGGTCGATTGTAAAAGAAGTTGGGTCAATATTAATCGGGAGATGAAAAACATCGGTCTCCCAGAATTCGGCTCACCCGAAGATTTTGTCGACTTGCATGACATAGTCAAACAACATGCAGAACAAGACTCGGCGTGAACTGCAGAAATATCAAAGGTGGTGAACATGGTGCCAGGACAAGTACAGTAGTTCATGGAGCACCCGATCAAGGCTCGAACAATATTACAGTAGTTAAGGGTCAAAATAGTCAAGTATCGGGCACGCGCAGTATAAGTAAAGGAGATCCTTTCGGCCCCAATGGACCAACACATATTCTTGTATGCCAACACATGCGAGGAACTCTTTGTCAAATGGTCAGAGTATGAGAAGATTCATCCACTTTAATTAAACCATTCGATGACTCTTAGAAGACAAAGAGATGGAAACTCTATGTGGCGATGTTTTGATTTTCTTAGCTTGCACTTTTGATAGTTATTTTTAGTTAATGATTTGTTATTAATAAGAGGATCGAACTTTTAGAAAGGGTCGATGGTTTTGGCAAAGACCCTCATTTTTGGAATTGTAAAGAACTATTTAAGAACTACCTTAATTGAGAAGTCTTGTTTAGGACCGGAGACAAATTTCTATTTTACATCAAAGGCATGTGTGATTGGATCATAAGGAGGAATTACTTCTGACTTTATCTCAAGAATGGATGTTGTAATGAGTAAGAGTTTCTGAATCTATTGTTAAGTTAGTTGATTCAATATTTTTATAGTTCTTGTCTTTAATGACGGAAAGCAAATCCGTGTGTTAATGTGTGATTAATGGTTAGAGCTAAGGAAACTATTTTTCTTTCCATCATTTTATTGCATGTATGTTTTTCTTTCGATAATTGTATCTCAGTCAATAATTAAAATACCAACAAGTCGATGTATTAGTACTAGGCTTATCATAGGTATGAAAATCTTTGTCTGCATGCTAGAGCACGAGGGTTATCCCAAGCTCAACCTTCTTCAGTAGTTAAGATTTCCCCTTTACCCAGTTGGTTTATACCAGCACATATTTTTTAGTAGACCCACCTAATAAAAGAAAATACAAAAGAGAACGTTTAAACTGAAGAAGGAATTTTCATAACAAGATATCCTATCAACCACTACATAAATCCCATCGATTATGTGGTCGGATCGACGGATCTGGAGAACCATTCCACTATCAAATGTTGTAGAGTCTAATTGGGCCTCGGTGGCAGGTTTGGTTCCTGATGTTGAGTTAAAGGGATTTAGGACCCCTCAACATGTCTCAAACAAATATATTAAATTTACTTCAAATTTATAGAAGGGATTATTTAAAGGATTTGGTACAAATCTGAACTTTAGCACAACATACCATCCACGGTCATATGGGAAGACAGAGAGAATCAACCAAGTGATTGAAGACATGTTCAGAATGTATGTGATGGATAATCCATCTAAGTGGGAAGATTACTTGAATTTGGTTGAGTTTGCCTAAAATAATAGGTACCAAGCTTCATTTAAGATGAGCCCATTTGAAGCTTTTTATGGTAGAAAATGTAATACTCCAATAAGATAGAGTAATACTTGGGCTAGAATTTATCAAGGATAGGGAAGACCTGATGGTTAAAATTAAGAAGAATTTGAAGGAATCACAAGATAGACAGAAGAGTTATGCAGATAAGAACATGACAATGAAAAAATTTAAAGTGGGAGAGCATATGCTTTTGAAAGTGAAGCCCTAGAAGAGCTCATTAAAGTTGGGCAGTTGTACAAAGCTAGCAACCAGATTTTATGGTCCATTTGAGATATTGGAAAGAATAGGGTGATTTGCATACAAGCTTGCATTTACTTCTTCCATGAATGTGCATAATGTATTTCATGTCTCTTTGTTGAAAACGTATGTACATGATCCTAACCATGTTATTGATTGGAATTTGATTCTGGTGGAGCCAGAAGGATACTTCCATGTTCAATCGGTGTGGATATTGGACAAAAAAGTTAAAATGCTCTGGAATTGAATCACAGAACTGGTAAAACTTCAGTGGACCTACTATGGTTCTGAAGATGCTACTTGGGAGCATGAAGATGCCATGTGGATAGAGTACCCGTAACATTTTGAAGAATTTTGAAATTTTGATTTATGTTTTGTATGGGCACTAAGGATAGTGTCAAAATAAAGGGGAGGGGAATGTAATACCCTGGTTTTGAGTCCCCAAATTAATAATGTATTTTTTTTTATGAAAGGTTGGAGTTCCTAAACAATTGAAAGAGGTTGGAGTGTCTAGGAAATGTAATACTTTGAACAGTGCAAATAATAAAATACATTGTTGGCTACAAGACAGACAAGGACAAGAGTTATAGGGGGATATGATTACATGAGAGAGGGGGCTAAGGGAGCTAAGTCTTTAAATTATATTTTATTTACCCATCTTGGAATTTTATAGAGAAAGAAGTAGTTACATGATCTTCTTGGGGAAAATGCCATGTGGTTCTTTATCCTCTTTGTGGGTTGTTTGGCAGTTCTTCCTCATGGTTCTTCCTCGTTGTTCACTCGTTTACTTATTCACTCTGCATTCCTTTGCTGCTCATTCATTATTCTGCATTTTTTCTTGGTCTTGGTGGGGACATGGGAACAAATTGTTGAAGAAAAAAGTCATTATTTTGTTGGTTGTAGTAATTATTGGTGTATTTCAAACATGAAATGGTGCATGTATGCCTGAGATGCATTGGCATGTGCTAAACCTTGTTCACAGTTGTGAATCATGTGAGTCCCAGCATGGAGATTCTTGACAAGATGCACTAGAGCCCTGGAAATAAGTGGAAATCCTAAGGGACTACATGGTGGAGAAGGGGATTCATTGTCTTTAGGTGGTGCAGGCTGGAGAGAAGAGAGCTAGTGTACATTGGATTGTTGTGTGTGGATAAACTTGTGAGAGCTTGAGTGTTGAATGGTTTGAGAAGCTGAGTGTCACTATGGAACCCATCCTTGTGGATTCATAGCCCTAGCTTGGGGGTGGCCTGTTGTTGAGACTTGGAACAACAATGTCTAAGGTTGGGTGGAACGTCCTTGGTCTACAGTGAGTTGGTGATTGGTTTTTTTTAAGATAGGTGCTATCTGTCATGGTTTCTTTTGATTGTATATTTATTTTCATTGTGTATTAATTATTATATATGATATGTGTATGTTTAATGTGTTTGATTACTAGTTATTGTTGTGCATGGCATGTTTAAGCATTATTTTAAAGTCTATCATGAATCTTGATTATTGCATGTGTTTCTATTGTGTTTCTTTAATGCTTCTTTATTAGTTAATTGTTAGCAGAATTCGAACTCGGTTCTTGAAGTGAGACTTTGTAGTAGCGTGACCCAGCCTACTAGTGGATGGGTACATTACATAGTTGTATCAAATCATTCTTGAAGGGCATTATGGAAGTAGTGTGGCTCAGCCTAGTGGTTGGGTATGTTACACTCAATAGGAATTCATTCCCATCACTAAGGAAGTTCCTTTTCCTATCCAATCAGATGAAGAGCCCCAATTCTCCCTTCATGCTTTGACCGGTATTTCTTCTCCTCAAACATTAAAGTTTTAAACTATATCAAACAATGGAATTGCATTGTCTTAATTGACACCAACATCACCCATAATTTAATTCATCGCCACATTGTCGAAGAAACACATTTCTATATCCATGTTGTTAACAACTTTTAGACTATGATTGCTAATGGGGGATCTATGAAATGTGATGGTCTGTGTGAAAATATGAAACTTCAAATGCATGAGTATTCTCTGAAAACTCACATGTTTTCCATTGAAATGGGTGGATGTGATATTGTTTTGGGTGTTGAATGGCCTAGAACATTAAGTCCCATCACCATGGACTTCTTAGAATTATACATGAGTGTTTGGAGGGATGGTAATTCCTACGTTCTCAAAGGTCTCAAAACGGGCTCTCCATAAATCATCATCTCCCACCATATGGAAAAGAATTTTAAAAAGGGCCATTCTAACATCATTTCACAATTCCATGCAATTCAAACCTTCAAGGATATTTCTCATCCAGTTCATTTGGATTTTCAATTAGTATTGGACAAAATCAACAAGTCTTTGAACATCCCCAAGGATTCCCACCCTCATGTGCAAAATATGATCATAGCATTCCATTACTTCCTAGTAGCCTACCACCCAATGTGCACCCATATCATCATCCTTTTGCTCAAAAGAATGAAATTGAAATGATTGTACAAGAGCTATTAGCTACCACTATCATTTGTCCTAGTACTGACCCATACTCTTCTTCATTTATCATGGTCCTTAAAAAAGAAATCACTTGGCACATATGTCTTGATTTATGCATTGTTAACAACTTGATAGTTAAAGATAAATTCCTCATTGCAATGATTGATGGCCTCTTAAATGAGCTACATGGAGCACAATTCTTCACCAACTTGATTTTTTCTCTGGTTATCACCAAATTCACATGAAGGAAGCCGATAATCCCAAAACTAGTTTTCACACTCATCATGGTCATTATGAGTTTTTGGTGTTTCCTTCTAGTCTTTGCAATGTACCTTCCACCTTTCAGAGCCTCACGAACCACATATTTAAGCCCCTTCTATTCCATTTTGTCCTGGTCTTCTTTGATGACATCTTGGTCTACAACAAAACTTGGGTGGCACATGTGGATCAAATCTTACAACTCCTCTGTGATCACAAGTTCTATCTCTAGTGATCTAAATGTGTTTTTGTGCTTCAGAAGTTGAATATTTAGGACACATTGTTAGTAGGGAGGGTGTGCATGTTGATCCTAAGAAAATTGAGGGAATGAGAGATTGACCTTGTCCCAAGACCCTTACAAGTTTATGTGGCTTTCTTGGCCTCATAGGTTACAACAGGAAATTTGTCCAAAACTATGGTAAAATTGTTGCTCCTCTCACCACCTTGCTCAAAAATAATGCCTTCAATTGGAATGAGGTGGTTGAAAAGGATTTTAAATCTTTAAAAATGTTGTGTGCACTACACCAGTCCTTTCCCTACCTAACTTCAATAAGACTTTTGTTTTAGAGTGTGATGCCTCGAGCAAGGAAATTGGGGTTGTGTTAATACAAGAAGGATGCCCACTCACCTTCACCAATGAGAAATTATGTGATAGAAACTTGGGAAAATCCATATATGAGAAGGAAATGTTGGATATTCTTTAGGTAATTGATATGTAGTGTCCTTAATTGATGGGGTGTCATTTCCATATTAAAATAGATCATCACAGCATGAAATATTTCCTATAATAGAGGTTGTCCTCCATAAAGCAGTAAAAGAGAGTCACCAAAATGTTGGGCTATGAATATGAGAATATATATAAGAAGGGAAAGGAAAATGTGGTGACTAATGCTCTCTCTATGAAGTCTGATGAGGAAGGGTCCATATTTTCCTTATCTCTCCTAGTTCTCGATTAGATGCAATTGGTATGTCGAGAATGGTCATAGGATGCCAAAATCATTTACATGATCCACCAAATACAAGTTGACTCAAAGGAACACCCAGGTTATAGGTGGCAAGATGATGACCTTCACTATAAAGGTCATATTTTTTTGGTTTGAGATTCCTCATTTAAATCCAAATTTTTATTTAAATTACAGTCATCTTCCATAGTGGGTCACTTTGGGTTTCAAAAAACATATGACATGATTAAGTGTTCATTCTTTTGGGAAGGCGTGAAGATCATCTGCACCTTTGTCCCACAATGTGATACTTACCAACGACATAAAGGGGAAACAATTAACCCTCCAAGAAGGATGACAACCCTTACCCATTCCTGCAATTGTGTGGGTTGACATTTCTATGGATTTCATTGTGGAGTTACCAAAATTAGGCAACAATTCAGTGGTAATGGAAGTTGTTGATTCCCTTTCCAAATATGCATGTGCCTTACAACAACCCTTTAAGGCCTCCACAATAGTACATGTGTCATGGGCAATATTTTTAAACAACATGACATGCCTAAATCCATTATGACTAATTGTGATCCCACCTTCACCAACAATTTCTAGCAAGAGTTGTTTTGGCTTCAAGGTACCCAATTGAATCTTACCATTGGATATCACCCCCAAACCTATAGCCAAACAGATGCAGCAACCAAATATTTGGAACCATATTTGCATTGTTTTTCTTTGGAACAACAAGCGTGGTACAATACTACCTTTCACGATGCTACTAAAATGACCCCCTTTGACTCACTCTATGGACAACCTCCCCTATCAATGATCTTGTACTCGTTAGGGCTCTCTAAGTTTTAGGATGTGGACAACACCCTAACAGTCCATGTTGACATTCTTCATACCCTCAAAGACAATTTGGTGTTGGCTCGGAATCACATGGAGCAATAGGCTAATCAACATCACTTTGAATGCCATTTTGATGAAGGGGGCTAGGTGTTCTTGCATTTCCAACCCTATAAGCATACCTCACTCACAGATAAGAGCCACTAGAAGTTAGCTCCTAATTTTTATGGAACTTATACCATACTCAAATGTATAGGTCAAATGGCTTCCAAATTGGCTCTGCCCAGCCATTCTAAACTCTACCCAATTTTTCATGTGTTCTGCTTACAGAAAGTGATTATGTCCAATTGCAAAGTTCAAGCCAACCTTCCAGAATTGGATGAGCAAGGTTCCATTTGGTTGTAGCTTGAGGTCATTTTGGACAAACGAGAGTGCCATCTTCAATAACACACTATCCAGGAAGTTTTGATCCAATGGAAGGATACTTAGTCTCAAGATGCTACATAGATTAAACCAACAGAGATTCTTCACCGATTTTCTCATCCCTGGCCTTGAGGACAAGGCTACTTTGTAAGGGGGAGGGCATGTTAGGATCCCACCCTAACTCCCCTAGTTAGTGGAAAAGATTGTTACTTAATGTATTGAGGGCCATCTTTATTAAATAAGACCCCACAAGGTAGTAGAGTGTGAAACCAATAAATGTAAGTGGCCTCATTAAAAAAGGTCCATTGGTTAGTGGTCAAGGCCTTATTAATGTAGGTCCACTAGATGGTAATGGTTTTGGTCAAGTGGAAACTATATATTGTAGTAAAAAGTTCGTAGTCAATTGTTAAGTGAATATTATTGTATTTGCAACTCTATACATGCTGGAGGTTGACCCCTTGAAGAGACAAGTGAACATTACATCTACTTCTGAATATCAATTAAATTAAAATTTGGTTATGTTTATTTACTTTCCATAACTATATTTACATCTATATTACTATGTTTATGTGCTTCCTACATTCCTATTCCATCTTTATTCCATATGTTTTACTATGAATATTCTATTCCAACTCACCAAAAACACCACATTAATGTTCAATACTCTAACTAAAAAACTTGTAAAACACATAGGAATAAAGGACATTGTTGCAGAGCATCACATATGGTTGGTCACAGTGGAAAACAAAGAGCTATATATTGTGAACAAGCTTAAGCATTGGAGATTCCATGGTACCTACCTATTACTCCAAAGAAGTTATGCAAATGTATGGATGGGACTTCATTGCTAGCTAATGGAAGGGGTACTTACTTGTTTTGATTGGCCTAAATAATTCACGATTTTTCATTTGAGGATGGTATGATTTTTCTCACTTTTATCTTATTGACTTTGTTGACTCAGACCATGGAGAATTATCGGTGTAAAGTTGTACGAATGAAAATCCATTTAACACGCGTTTCGTATTTTGCATAGTTTAATGTACTCAATTATGAAGGTTTGATTTGATAGGTCAAAATATTCATGCTAAGTGCATGATGAGCGGTGACACGTGCTAATCATTATAATCTAAAATAATATCTATAATTTTTAGAATTTTAACTTTATGTGAAATATTCAAATGGTGTTATATGTGAAATGATGGCAAATATTATCATATTAGCATTCGTACTTAATTGGATCAGTTTCAAACTACATAAACATTATAACCGAGTCACCCACTAGTGCCACAATAATGTCTTTGTCCATATTATTAATGAATTTGAAACTGTTAGAAAATGACTTTGTCCATATAGTTAATGAATTTGAAAGTGTTAGAAAAAAGTTGTGTAGTAAAAAGTTCAATAGCAAATGTTTAGTAAGATGATTTTAGAATAGTAAAAAGTCAATCATTGTTATCATGGAAAACATTAAAGTTTGGGAGACTTCACATTATGGAATTTGACACTGGCCATCACACTTCAATTATATAAATAAATTGTATTTACATTACACACTCCCACATCGATGAAAGATGGCTATTATGGAAGCATTAATAGAATTGCCCCATTGAAACTATTAGTAAGTTGGTTGACCATCAATTTGTTGGAAATAATGAGACTTATATGGCTTTCTTTCTTATTTTCCATACCTCATTCAAATATCTTAAACAAAACAAAACAAAAGACTCTTCAAATATCTTAAAAAAAAAACAAAAAAAACTCAAATACAAAGTGTTACATACCTCAGTTGAGAAATGCATGGAAAGTGCAGTTGTGTTGAATGTCATAGAATGGATTTTTAAGGTCAAGTTGTAAACAATAAATGTTACGACTATTGCTAAATAGTATTTTAATAATGAACTTCATTATTAAATGAGAAATTCAATCATTTATTAAAATGAAAACATTTTAAAGTAAATATCATCAAGTAATAGTGAGTTAGTGAGTTGTAGTTAAAGCAAATATTGTTGATATGCCATTCTTGCATGTTAGTGAGCTGTAGTTACATATTATTAATAGAATCTAGATAGCAATAGCCTAACGATTGAGTTTCAGGAATGACAATCTAATACCAATAAGGGGTTGAAGTTTAGAGTGAAAGAAACACACCTAGTCTTGATAAAGAGTCATTAGTACAAATATGTAAGAGTCTTGATGTATTGTATTTTCAATCTTGAACTTCATCCTTTAAAGATAAAAAAAACTCAAATACAAAGTGTTACATACCTTAGTTGAGAAATGCATTAAAAGTGCAGGTGTGTTGAATGTCATAGCATGGATTTGTAAGGCCAAGTTGTCAACATTAAATGTTACGACTATTGCTAAATAGTATTTTAATAGTGAACCTCGTTATTAAATGAGAAATTCAATCATTTATTAAAATGAAAACATTTTAATGCAAATATAATCAAGTAATAGTGAGTTAGTGAGTTGTAGTTAAAGCAAACATTGTTGATATGTCATTCTTGCATGTTAGTGAGTTGTAGTTACATATTATTAATAGAATCTAGATAGCAATAGCCTAATGATTGAGTTTGAGGAATGGCAATCTAATAGCAATAAGGAGTTGAAGCCTAGAGTGAAAGAAACACACCTAGTCTTGCTAAACAGTGATTAGTACAAATCTGTAAGAGCCTTGAGGTATTGCACTTTCAATCTTGAACTTCATCCTTTAAAGATAGTTCATAAGTAGGTCAAAGCTAGGAGGACCATCGCAATCTAGTGGATGAGAGTGAGGAGAGCATGTGCGCCTATGAATGGGCTTACAAACATATCCTGGCAATTGAAACACCAGACATCCAACAACAACAACAATTGTATACCATGTTTCTCATCCAGGCCTACTCAACTACCTCCTATGTTTTTGGTGTAACTAATTACTTAATTTCATACACTTCTCCTCCTTTCAAATCTTAATTCTCCTTGTATTCCTTTTTTGAGAAATTAGTAGTCTAAAACGATGATCTATATTCTCCATATAACCTATATTCTCAATAATCAAGTCTTTGAATATTTGGACTTAGATGCAAAGAGGAGCACCCAGAGAGTATTGAACTGAGCTCTACGCATCTTCCATCAATATGATGTGAAGGAAAAGAGCCATGTTGTGATTGGTGAGGCCAAGGAGAGGATATGCGAAGTTCAACCAAATTGGGGGCACATTTTCTAGTTGTGGGTAGCCATGGGCATGGTGGTTTACTGTAACATACTCAATACTCTTTGTGCACTTTGAGGATATGGGTTACTTTTATTATCCACCCAAATTTGCACCAAATTACTAACAAACTGAACTCAATTATTATGTTATTAGATATTTACTATCAAGAGGCATGACATTATAATTTCCCCGATTCCACAAATGAAGGACAATTTGCGGGGTAAATTCCCAATTTTCTTGTGAGTTCAAATCTTTGATAATTGAACAAAAATCTATATTCAAACTCCCCAACCTCCTCTCAAACCGTCAAAATCGAACTACCACTATAATAATAATAATAGTTCACTTGCATGGGAAAGATAGGGCTTTTAATTGCATGGCATGAAGGGGCCACGTATCACCTTCATGCATTAATCCCACCCAAGGATTAATTAAACTAATAATCAAGAACATAATTAAGTTTCACAAGACTTTCGGTTAACTCCCTTACTAAGTTCCTTTCCTTAGCCTACTAATCCCCCTTGTCTTTCCCCTCTTGTGGAGTCATAGCCCCCATTATTTATGTCATTCTCTTCTACAATCGGTGATGTACTTTTACTAACATTCAATGTTCATTTACAAACTACATCGTTCATGTCATGGCCATTCATCATGTATATACACAACATTGAATTGGGGATGAAAACTAGGTTATTGCATTCCCCTCCCCCCAAATTTTACACCATCCTTAATGCACATCACCATTATATACAGTTACAATAATTTTTTCTAATTTTTTTCATGTCAAAATGTCAAAAAAAATGTGGATATGCCCCTTGCATTGCATCTGCCATCTTCAATGTTGCTTCTTCGAGGATGTAGCGAGTCCATTGGACTTTCACCTTCCCTATGGATTTCTTCCTAAGCATAGTGACCTTCTTGTCCAATATACATATTGGTTGTACATGGAAGTTGTTAGGATATTTAGACACTTAGTACTTAGTTAAGATCAATTTGGTCTAATGTGTCATTAGGTAAAAGTGTGTTTATTAGTGTGTTTATTAATGTGTTTCTTAGTGTGTTTCTTTAGTATGCATTAGTATGTATTTGCAGTTAGGAAATATGACGGTCATGATATATTCCTAACATAGAGTGATCCGACAGTTCATATTATCCTTGATCTTAATGGCTACATTGATCTATGGCTTAACACCCGATTGATCCATGATCTCTATTTAAAGAGCATGGAGAGTCATTTTCCAATGATTGATTGTCAGAAACTCTCTTGTAAATATCTTTGTAATATTTTTCTTTTGCATTAATAAATTGTTCCAAGTGGCCACGTTGGTTGGGGTCATGGATGTTTCCCCATAGGGGTTTTACCACGTCAAAACATCGGTGTGTTGATATTTGATCTAGTTGTGTGAGTAGTTACTGAATGCATTTTTCCTCTATTGGAATACCTATGTTGTTGAACATGGTATCAGATGTCATTTGAAGACCCACTCCTGTTATAGATTGAGATCGTGAAGTCGTGTTTCTTCATCTCTGGCTCCTGCCACTTCCATACATTTTTTAGTTGAGAGGATTGTTCCATTGCGTCCGGAGGGATCATTTCATCCAAGAATGTTTTTCGTTTCACTCGAAAAGGTTTATGTTTTCCCAAGATACGACCATTTCAGTTAGATCCAGAGGTATAAAGCCCAAATACGCCCTTTTAAATTTTTGTAGAGTTATTATTTTGATTTTTTTTCGGTTTTTTGTTTTTTATTTCCAGGTTGCTACTCTTTTGGATCTGTGTATGCTCTTTGCCCTATGCCCTATCTGATCTCACCAAATCAGAAATAGATCAGAAAGGGTTTTCTTGTCTAAGTATGATCTTTGGCGTGCGATCTCGGTAAATTGGAAATAGAGGGAAATTTGCATTTTTCGAGTAAGTTAACCAAGATCTAACCCTTGTTGTCGTTGAGAAGTGAAAATTTGTTCTTGTGTGAAAATATTTTTTTATGAGCATGCTCTCCAAGACCGTCTTCATCAACAACAAAAACAACAACAATCCTCCTTCTAAATAATATAATATGTTTTGCACTAGCTCGTTTGGTTAAAAGTTAATTTACTTAGTAAGAGGTATTGAGTTTGAGTCTCTCTTTTGTTATTATTTTGAAAAAGTTCATGCATTGATTGTAAAATGCATTTCACTTGAGTTATAAAAGTGAATCACTATTAAATAACTTCAAATATTTTCTTTTAAATTATTTTTTGCATGCAACTTTCATTTATAAAGTAACTTCATTGTAAAAGTGATTCTAACTTGTTCTATAAAAGTGAGAGACTTCATAAGTAACTTATTTAAAAGTGAGTTTATAGGCACAATTAGGAGGAGTATCACCACGTGGATGAACTTTTACTTGTCACGTGGCTCTTCGGTTATCGTTTATGCCTCTTTTTTCAAAAGGGCGTAACTTTCACATCCGCAGTCTGTTTTCAGTGCTGTTTTTTTTAAATAACATAATTTTTCAAGATATTTTCATCCAAACTATCAGTTTCATTTTTTAAATCATATTATCTACATACTTAATATGGCTTCTTCCAGTGATATTTTGCTTACCAACACCAACCACTTCCAATGGAAATCTCATATGGAGGATTTATTAAGAAGTAAAGGATTATATCGGATTACCATGGGGAAAGAAAAACAAATGGGTAAATAGGAATGACGAAGCACGTGGACTAATTGGAATATCCATCTCTCCTAATTTAAGGTTTCAACTTCAAGGAATTGATGACCCTAATAACGCTTGGGAAAAGATTGAAACTGTGTTTGGTAAACACAATATTATTCGAGCCCACCATATAGAAAATTAGATAATGACTTTAAGTCAAAATGATTTTTCTTTCATTGAAAACTATTTATCTGAGTTCAAAACACTTAGAATTTTATGTGAAGAATGTAACATAAAGTTGGAAGAAGATCATTGCATATATTTTATTCTTTCTACTCTTGGTAGTGCATATGCAGTGTTTGTATCTACCTTCTATGCCACCAAAGAAGCACTAGGGACTACTTATAAAAATCTCTCTTTTGAGTCCTTTTGTGATGCTTTGATTAGAGAGAAAGATAATCTTGTGCAACTTGGAGTGATCAACATTGCAGGTACCTCCAAAAATGACTTAGTGGCCCTGCAGAAAGATAAACCCAAGAATCCCAAGAAGCAACATCATTGCCACAACAACAAGCAAAACAAGGGTCCCTATCCCTCTTAGCCAACTTCCGCTCCTAATGGTGATAAAGGAGCAAAATACAAAAGTAAGAATACTGATAGACATTGCAACTTTTGTTGGAAATATGGTCATGATAAGTCCAAATGTTTTAAGAAGATGGCATCTTTAGAAGTAGTGATGAAGAAGCACAACATCAATATTGATTCTACTTATTCTTTTTGTTCTCATGGACATGCACTTTCTGCTTCTGGTTTCTCCTTCAATGCAACTTCTACTTCTTCTTTTGATGAGTGGCTTATTGATTTTGGAGCATATTATCATATGGCTAAGGATAAAGCCATATTTTCTTCTCTAAATGAATGTAACACCAAGAAAATATTTGTTGGTGATGATAGATCTCTTAGTATTGTAGGATATGAAACAATTAAAGTAGATAATGGTCATTTTAATTATGTTTTCTATGTTACAAGTCTTTCTTGCAACCTTCTATCAATATATCAAATCACTTATTCAGGTAAAGGTAAAATTGTAGATTTTTCACCTCTCCAAGTTGTAATCAAGGATCTAAAATATCCTCAACATGTTCTTGCAACTGGGATTGCTAATGATATTACCAAGTTGTACAAGTTTGACAACTTTGGGTCATCATGTTTATCATCAGTTTTTGTTGCTCACGGCGATGACTTGAGAAAACTTTGGCATGAGCGGTTTAGTCATCTAAACTATCACTCATTGGAGAAACTATGTAATCAACAGATGGTGACTAGTCTTCATCTTGTTTCATGCAGAGATGGTTTTTATGTTGGTTGTGTTCTCAACAAACATCACCGAGACAGTTTTGACAAACGTGCCTCTTGGCACCCTCATCCCCTTTGCAACTTGTTCATAGTGACTTGTGCGGTCCAATTTCATCTCCTTTTTCTGGGTGCAATTATTTCTTAACTTTCATTGATTACTTTTCCATACGCACTTGGGTTTACTTCCTAAAACTTAAGAGCAAAGTTTTTGACAAGTTTCTGGCCTACAAGACCCTTGTAGAAAAGTAATTTGGACATCAACTTCAAAGGTTAAGAACAAATAATGGAGGCGAATATGTGAACAATAATTTTACAAGTTATTGTATTGCACAGGGAATCCAAATGCAACACATTGTTCCATATACGCCACAGAAATATAGTGTTGTTGAGAGAAAAAATCGCACTTTAAAAGAAATGGCTAATTGTATGATCCAATCTAAGGGATTAAGTCTAAAGTATTGGGAGGAAACCATTAACTATGCAAATTACATAATAAATTACACTCCCATGAAGGCTCTTAAAAATATAACACCAGAAGAAGCAAGGAATAGACTTAAACCATATGTAAGTTACTTTCGTGTATTTGGCAGTGTAGCCTGGGCTCACATTCCTGATGAGAAAAAGAAAGCATTGCAGCCTAAAAGTGAGAAGTGTATATTTTTTAGTTATTCTGAAGATGTCAAAGGTTACAGTCTTCTTCAACCACAGTGTAATGGAATTATTATTAGAAAAAATGTTTAATTTGATGAAAATATATTTTCCTGTGAGCCTAATTCGACGTTTGTGCCTTCTTCATCCTACGAGCCATCTCCGATGTTTGTGCCATCTATTTCTCCTATTTTGGTTTCCTCTCCTTCTTCAAGTGATGATGGTGAGGATTAAAATGCACCTCTACCTCACCTTCTTCCAGATGAGTCCATTGAACCTAAAAATGCACAAGCACCACCGCCTCCTAGATGGGTTTTTTCAACATGAGAAGCAATTGGTGATCTTTCCAGTGATCCTTCAAATGAGCGTCAGATATGTTCACAATTACAACGAGCCTCTTTTCTTTTGGCTCAAGTTTCAGAGACTCGTGATCTAGAGAAAATTACAGAATATTCAGGTCATCTAGATTGGGATACAACAATGAAGGAAGAGTATCATTATTTAATGGAAACTGATACTTGGGATCTTATACCTCTTCTGAAAGGAAGAAAACTTGTCAGATGTAAATGTGTCTTTGGAACTATGTAAGCATCAAATGGAAGTGTTGAAAGACACAAGGCTCAGTTAGTTTCCAAAGGATTTTCCCAAGTGCAAGGAATTGAATATAATGAAACCTTTTCCCCTATAGACAAAATGAATTCCATCAGCCTTGTTCTTGCCCTTGTTGCCTCACATAAATGGGAGGTCCATTAGATGGATGTCAAATATTCCTTCTTGCATGGGGATTTTCAAGAATAAATATGCATGGAAGAACCTCCTAGATATGTCCAAAATGAATCTAGCCTTGTTTGTTGGGTTAAGAAATCTCTTTATGGTCTTAAGAAAGATCCATGAGCTTGGTATGCCAAAATGGACAACTTTCTTCTTGACACCAGATTTTCTAGATGCCATTCTGATGTTTATACCAAGAAAGTAGGAAGCCATCTCATAATCCATGTTATTTATGTTGATGACCTTATCCTCATTAATAGTAAACCAAAACTTTTAAACCATGTGAAAACCAACCTTAAGAAGAAATTTGAAATGACATACTTAGGATTTTTGTACTATTTCCTTGGCCTCCAAGTTTTGCAAACCAAGGAACGAATTTTTCTTTCCCAGTCTAAGTATGCTTGTGACCTTCTTCACTGATTTCACATGGAAGATTGTAAACCATCCCCTTCTGCCTTCCAATATGGATTCAAACTTGTTTCCACCTGTACTTCTCCCAAAGTTAATGTCACTTTGAATCGTCAATTAGTTGGTAGCCTCTTGTACTTGACTCATACTTGTCTTGATCTTTCCTTTGTTGTTGGTCTTGTTACCTGGTATATGCAAACACCCCATGAAATCCATTGGAAAGAAGCCAAAAGAAAACTTCGGTATATCTGGGGTACAGTTCAATTCGGGATACATTACAATTTAGAGGGACTTCGTTATTGGTTGGTTTTACTTATTCATATTGGTTCGGTGACCCTGACGATCGAAAGTCTACTACAGGTTATGTTTTCATCCTTGCTTCAGGACCTGTCACTTGGGCCTATAAGAAACAACATGTTGTTTCTCTTTCTTCAACAAAATCAAAGAACCAAGCAATGGTTAATGTAGGTTAGGAAGCCTTGTGGATTCTAGCAGCAACATTCGACCAACCTTTGGTGCGACAATCAGAGTTCCATCAAGCTCACCAAAGACCTAATTCAACATCAACACAACAAACACATCAAATTAGACATGCACTTCATCAGAATTACCATTCATGATCAAGTTATTAAAGTGCTCTTTTTTCGCTACAAAAGATCAAGTTGCAGACATTTTCACAAAATCTCTTACAAAAGTGAATTTTTCCAAGCTTCAATCTATGTTAGGAGTTTAGGAAGTTGTCATTAAGGGGGGGTAGGATCCAATGCCTCCTTCCTTCTCCTATTGTGTCTCCTTTGTAAATCCTTCAATCCTATCCCAAGTTGTTCTTAAAGGGGGATGTTAGGATATTTAGACACTTAGGAGTTAGTTAAGATTAACTTGGTCTAATTTGTCATTAGGTAAAAGTATGTTTCATAGTGTGTTTCTTTGGCATGCATTAGTATGCATTTGTAGTTAGGAAATTCGACAGTCACGATATGTTCCCGACATAGAATGATCCGACAGTTTGTATTCTTCTCGATCTTAACAGCTACATTGATCCATAGATTGACACATGATTGGTTCATGATATCTATTTAAATATCATTGAAGGTCATTTTCCGATGATCGATTGGGAGAAACTCTCTTGTAAATTTCTATGTAATATTTTTCTTTTTCATTAATAATATGTTCCAAGTAGCCACGTTGGTTGAGGTCGTGGATGTTACCTTGTAGGGGTTTTACCATGTCAAAACATTGGTGTGTTGATCTTTGATCTAGTTGTGTGAGTGGTCACTGAAGGTGTTCATCCTCTGTTGGAATACATGTGTTGTTGAATAGAAGTATCCTTATGATTCCACCTAAATCAAAGTCCAATCAATGACATGGTTAGGATAATGGACATACTTCTTCAACAATGACACATGAAACA
Source organism: Picea engelmannii (assembly GCA_009831015.1). Classification (NCBI taxonomy): domain Eukaryota; kingdom Viridiplantae; phylum Streptophyta; class Pinopsida; order Pinales; family Pinaceae; genus Picea; species Picea engelmannii. The sequence goes on along the minus strand of ML793208.1, from coordinate 90,825 downwards.
AATTATGCACTTTTATGGCAACAAGTAATGCAATAATGTATTCAATGGGTCCTATCCTATTTAGGACCTCAAAAGAACAACAACATTTGATTGCCAATTTAGTGCAACTCCCTTGCTTTAATGAACGTTTCTTCGGTTTCACTTTCATAAGCACGTGCTTCCCAACTTTAAATTCTTATGGTATTCTGCCTTTATCTACATAATTCTTTTATTTTTCCTATGTTTCCTTTAAGTTTTGCTTGATCTTGACCATCTTCTCTTCCATTTCTTTGAATAATTATTGCCCAAGTACCACTATGTTTACTAGATTGTCCCAACTAACTGGAGTACTAGAATTTCTACCATACAATGCCTCAAATGGACTCATCTTCAATGAAGCTTGACATCCATTATTGTAGGAAAATTCTACTAAAGGTAATCCTACAATTTCTATGGATTATCCATTACATACATTATTAACATGTTTTCAATCACTTGATTGACCCTCTTTGTTTTCCCATAGGTTTGTGGATGATAGGTTGTAATGAAGTTTAGATTTGTACCAAAATCCTTGAATAATCCTTTTAATATGGATTTTATAGGGAACAAAATGAAACACACATATAAATATTGAAAAGAGAACAGTAATACAGTGAAACCCAACTTCTATTAATGGATAAAATAGCAGAATACTACAGAACACAAACTAGTCAGAATGGTGGTATCTTATCTTTGAAGAGAGAGATAGGTTAACTATGGTCTGTCCCAAAAAGATACCACAAAAGGAAGAAAGAATGGCCTTTTAACATAAATCAAGAACCATAACGGTCAAAAACCCTAACCATAGGAGGTGAAGCGCCAAAATGTGTGTGGACCTCGAGATGGTTAGATGATATACCAACACCCCGGGGGCACAAGTTTTGCATACAATCTTCATTTGGGGCACACTATAGCTCATTGGAAAGATCTAACTTAGAAGTGAAATTGTTGGTAGGTTAGGGAACACAATGGCCACTCCTATCCCTCAAATGGCCAAAACAAATCTTTTAAGGCCTCAAAACAGCCCCAGAAGTTTAGGACCTGAAAAATCATAACAAAAACGGCTAATATGGATCATTGTGATGAGTCAGTGGAAGAGGTGGGTGGCCACTGATATCCATATGGATCAATCCTCCCCACTTAGGAAGCAATGGTCCCAATTGCATCAATTTCCCCCAAGAGTTGGGGAAACTTTTGTTGAATTTGAACCTTGGTGAGATAGTTGCCTTGCTGAAGTAGTTTCCCTACTTTGACAACTCGATAGAGTTGCATGTTCTACTAGGAAGTTCCCTTCATCTTGGTTTCCATGATCCTATCACTAGAGCTTGTGTAATTCATTCGATATTGAGTTCAATAGGGACCAATTTCTCAACCACGTCTAAGGTGTCCAACAGAGGTGGGAAATATGGTTGAAGCAGCTCCACATTAAATATTGGGTGTAAGCTAAGGAAAGGAGGAACACCCAATTTGAAATCATTTTCACACACAGACTTTGGGATGATGTAAGGCCCATATCAGAGTGGTTCGAGCTTCCTTTGGGGGCCTATGAGGTGCTCTTTTTGCATATGTAACCACACCTTGTCACCAACTTGAAACTTCTGTGGAACCTGATGTTGGTCATGTCATTGCTTGTACTTGGCATTGGCTTTCTCAAAGATATCATGAACCTGTTGCTAGAGGTGTTAGATTCGTTCAAAAATTTGGCTGCTCTATTTGCCTCATTTTGAGCATGGGAGGACTCTATCAAGGAATATGGAGCGAGTAGAGTGACATCAATGGGGGCCAATGGTTGGAACCCCAAGAACACCTGAAAAAGGTTGTGGCCAATAAATCCATGGAGGGATATTTTATAGCTATGTTGAACATAAGGAAGGATTTCATCCCATATGTGGGGATGTTTGGAGTTGTACATTCTTAGAATATACACAATCATTATGTTGACCACCTTTGCTTTTCCATC
>ML793208.1:15871-74561 GCA_009831015.1 Picea engelmannii | reverse complement strand
TACCTAAAGAATATCCAACATTTCCTTCTCATATATGGATTTTCCCAAGTTTCTATCACATAATTTCTCATTGGTGAAGGTGAGTGGGCATCCTTCTTGTATTAACACAACCCCAATTTCCTTGCTCGAGGCATCACACTCTAAAACAAAAGTCTTATTGAAGTTAGGTAGGGAAAGGACTGGTGTAGTGCACACAACATTTTTAAAGATTTAAAATCCTTTTCAACCACCTCATTCCAATTGAAGGCATTATTTTTGAGCAAGGTGGTGAGAGGAGCAACAATTTTACCATAGTTTTGGACAAATTTCCTGTTGTAACCTATGAGGCCAAGAAAGCCACATAAACTTGTAAGGGTCTTGGGACAAGGTCAATCTCTCATTCCCTCAATTTTCTTAGGATCAACATGCACACCCTCCCTACTAACAATGTGTCCTAAATATTCAACTTCTGAAGCACAAAAACACATTTAGATCACTAGAGATAGAACTTGTGATCACAGAGGAGTTGTAAGATTTGATCCACATGTGCCACCCAAGTTTTGTTGTAGACCAAGATGTCATCAAAGAAGACCAGGACAAAATGGAATAGAAGGGGCTTAAATATGTGGTTCGTGAGGCTCTGAAAGGTGGAAGGTACATTGCAAAGACTAGAAGGAAACACCAAAAACTCATAATGACCATGATGAGTGTGAAAACTAGTTTTGGGATTATCGGCTTCCTTCATGTGAATTTGGTGATAACCAGAGAAAAAATCAAGTTGGTGAAGAATTGTGCTCCATGTAGCTCATTTAAGAGGCCATCAATCATTGCAATGAGGAATTTATCTTTAACTATCAAGTTGTTAACAATGCATAAATCAAGACATATGTGCCAAGTGATTTCTTTTTTAAGGACCATGATAAATGAAGAAGAGTATGGGTCAGTACTAGGACAAATGATAGTGGTAGCTAATAGCTCTTGTACAATCATTTCAATTTCATTCTTTTGAGCAAAAGGATGATGATATGGGTGCACATTGGGTGGTAGGCTACTAGGAAGTAATGGAATGCTATGATCATATTTTGCACATGAGGGTGGGAATCCTTGGGGATGTTCAAAGACTTGTTGATTTTGTCCAATACTAATTGAAAATCCAAATGAACTGGATGAGAAATATCCTTGAAGGTTTGAATTGCATGGAATTGTGAAATGATGTTAGAATGGCCCTTTTTAAAATTCTTTTCCATATGGTGGGAGATGATGATTTATGGAGAGCCCGTTTTGAGACCTTTGAGAACGTAGGAATTACCATCCCTCCAAACACTCATGTATAATTCTAAGAAGTCCATGGTGATGGGACTTAATGTTCTAGGCCATTCAACACCCAAAACAATATCACATCCACCCATTTCAATGGAAAACATGTGAGTTTTCAGAGAATACTCATGCATTTGAAGTTTCATATTTTCACACAGACCATCACATTTCATAGATCCCCCATTAGCAATCATAGTCTAAAAGTTGTTAACAACATGGATATAGAAATGTGTTTCTTCGACAATGTGGCGATGAATTAAATTATGGGTGATGTTGGTGTCAATTAAGACAATGCAATTCCATTGTTTGATATAGTTTAAAACTTTAATGTTTGAGGAGAAGAAATACCGGTCAAAGCATGAAGGGAGAATTGGGGCTCTTCATCTGATTGGATAGGAAAAGGAACTTCCTTAGTGATGGGAATGAATTCCTATTGAGTGTAACATACCCAACCACTAGGCTGAGCCACACTACTTCCATAATGCCCTTCAAGAATGATTTGATACAACTATGTAATGTACCCATCCACTAGTAGGCTGGGTCACGCTACTACAAAGTCTCACTTCAAGAACCGAGTTCGAATTCTGCTAACAATTAACTAATAAAGAAGCATTAAAGAAACACAATAGAAACACATGCAATAATCAAGATTCATGATAGACTTTAAAATAATGCTTAAACATGCCATGCACAACAATAACTAGTAATCAAACACATTAAACATACACATATCATATATAATAATTAATACACAATGAAAATAAATATACAATCAAAAGAAACCATGACAGATAGCACCTATCTTAAAAAAAACCAATCACCAACTCACTGTAGACCAAGGACGTTCCACCCAACCTTAGACATTGTTGTTCCAAGTCTCAACAACAGGCCACCCCCAAGCTAGGGCTATGAATCCACAAGGATGGGTTCCATAGTGACACTCAGCTTCTCAAACCATTCAACACTCAAGCTCTCACAAGTTTATCCACACACAACAATCCAATGTACACTAGCTCTCTTCTCTCCAGCCTGCACCACCTAAAGACAATGAATCCCCTTCTCCACCATGTAGTCCCTTAGGATTTCCACTTATTTCCAGGGCTCTAGTGCATCTTGTCAAGAATCTCCATGCTGGGACTCACATGATTCACAACTGTGAACAAGGTTTAGCACATGCCAATGCATCTCAGGCATACATGCACCATTTCATGTTTGAAATACACCAATAATTACTACAACCAACAAAATAATGACTTTTTTCTTCAACAATTTGTTCCCATGTCCCCACCAAGACCAAGAAAAAATGCAGAATAATGAATGAGCAGCAAAGGAATGCAGAGTGAATAAGTAAACGAGTGAACAACGAGGAAGAACCATGAGGAAGAACTGCCAAACAACCCACAAAGAGGATAAAGAACCACATGGCATTTTCCCCAAGAAGATCATGTAACTACTTCTTTCTCTATAAAATTCCAAGATGGGTAAATAAAATATAATTTAAAGACTTAGCTCCCTTAGCCCCCTCTCTCATGTAATCATATCCCCCTATAACTCTTGTCCTTGTCTGTCTTGTAGCCAACAATGTATTTTATTATTTGCACTGTTCAAAGTATTACATTTCCTAGACACTCCAACCTCTTTCAATTGTTTAGGAACTCCAACCTTTCATAAAAAAAAATACATTATTAATTTGGGGACTCAAAACCAGGGTATTACATTCCCCTCCCCTTTATTTTGACACTATCCTTAGTGCCCATACAAAACATAAATCAAAATTTCAAAATTCTTCAAAATGTTACGGGTACTCTATCCACATGGCATCTTCATGCTCCCAAGTAGCATCTTCAGAACCATAGTAGGTCCACTGAAGTTTTACCAGTTCTGTGATTCAATTCCAGAGCATTTTAACTTTTTTGTCCAATATCCACACCGATTGAACATGGAAGTATCCTTCTGGCTCCACCAGAATCAAATTCCAATCAATAACATGGTTAGGATCATGTACATACGTTTTCAACAAAGAGACATGAAATACATTATGCACATTCATGGAAGAAGTAAATGCAAGCTTGTATGCAAATCACCCTATTCTTTCCAATATCTCAAATGGACCATAAAATCTGGTTGCTAGCTTTGTACAACTGCCCAACTTTAATGAGCTCTTCTAGGGCTTCACTTTCAAAAGCATATGCTCTCCCACTTTAAATTTTTTCATTGTCATGTTCTTATCTGCATAACTCTTCTGTCTATCTTGTGATTCCTTCAAATTCTTCTTAATTTTAACCATCAGGTCTTCCCTATCCTTGATAAATTCTAGCCCAAGTATTACTCTATCTTATTGGAGTATTACATTTTCTACCATAAAAAGCTTCAAATGGGCTCATCTTAAATGAAGCTTGGTACCTATTATTTTAGGCAAACTCAACCAAATTCAAGTAATCTTCCCACTTAGATGGATTATCCATCACATACATTCTGAACATGTCTTCAATCACTTGGTTGATTCTCTCTGTCTTCCCATATGACCGTGGATGGTATGTTGTGCTAAAGTTCAGATTTGTACCAAATCCTTTAAATAATCCCTTCTATAAATTTGAAGTAAATTTAATATATTTGTTTGAGACATGTTGAGGGGTCCTAAATCCCTCTAACTCAACATCAAGAACCAAACCTGCCACCGAGGCCCAATTAGACTCTACAACATTTGATAGTGGAATGGTTCTCCAGATCTGTCGATCTGACCACATAATTGATGGGATTTATGTAGTGGTTGACAAGATATCTTATGAAAATTCCTTCCTCAGTTTAAACGTTCTCTTTTGTATTTTTTTATTATTAGGTGGGTCTGCTAAAAGATATGTGCTGGTATAAACCAACTGGGTAAAGGGGAAATCTTAACTACTGAAGAAGGCTGAGCTTGGGATAACCCTCGTGCTCTAGCATGCAGACAAAGATTTTCATACCTATGATAAGCCTAGTACTAATACATCAACTTGTTGGTATTTTAATTATTGACTGAGATACAATTATCGAAAGAAAAACATACATGCAATAAAATGATGGCAAGAAAAATAGTTTCCTTAGCTCTAACCATTAATCACACATTAACACACCGATTTGCTTTCCATTGTTAGAGACAAGAACTATAAAAATATTGAATCAACTAACTTATCAATAGATTCATAAACTCTTACTCATTACAACATCCATTCTTGAGATAAAGTCAGAAGTAATTCCTCCTTATGATCCAATCACACATGCCTTTGATGTAAAATAGGAATTTGTCTCCGGTCCTAAACAAGACTTCTCAATTAAGGTAGTTCTTAAATAGTTCTTTACAATTCAAAAAATGAGGGTCTTTGCCAAAACCATCGACCCTTTCTAAAAGTTTGATCCTCTTATTAATAACAAATCATTAACTAAAAATAACTATCAAAAGTGCAAGCTAAGAAAATCAAAACATCGCCACATGGAGTTTCCATCTCTTTGTCTTCTAAGAGTCATCGAATGGTTTAACTGAAGTGGATGAATCTTCTCATACTCTGACCATTTGACAAAGAGTTCCTCGCATGTGTTGGCATACAAGAATATGTGTTGATCCATTGGGGCCGAAAGGATCTCCTTTACTTATACTGCGCGTGCCCGATACTTGACTATTTTGACCCTTAACTGCTATAATATTGTTCGATCCTTGATCGGGTGCTCCATGAACTACTGTACTTGTCTTGGCACCATGTTCGCCACCTTTGATATTTCTGTAGTTCACGCCGAGTCTTGTTCTGCATGTTGTTTGACTATGTCATGCAAATCGACAAAATCTTTGGGTGAGCTGAATTCTGGGAGACCGATGTTTTTCATCTCCCGATTAATATTGACCCAACTTCTTTCACAATCGACCCATTTCTCTTGAATCTCCCACCGAGGTTATTGGGCCATTTTCACCCAGTATTCGGCTGCTTTCCTGATCCGATCTATGCTATTGTCCCTCAACACCTGAATGCCATGCTCTTTGGCGTATCGACCCTTTTGAACCGTGCTGATGTCATCAATTCTTTCCACTACTTGGTGGGCCTTCTCGTACCATCTTTCCACATATTTAAAGGTCGCTAGCGCCATAAGAGTTTCTTCCTAGAAGTTGGCTATCCCTGTAGTAAAAATGTGTCGTTCATTTGTGAATCTTCTATAGGCATCTTGGAATTCACTTCTCAAAAATACTGTGGCCTATGTGGGGTACTGATAATATTTTGCCAAATGGTGCAGATGCTCCAACTCTTTTAGCGCAATGGCCAAATCCTCTTCATCTTTCCTTTCTCTATCCAGGGTGGAATCTGTGATCACCATCCCTATGCCAGTAAGTTCAGACGTCTTGGCATGCTATGTGCTGATAAATTTCTCTTCTTTGGTGATGATTATCAAACTGTCCAAAGTAAGCCTCATTTTCTTGGTGGTTCTCTTCACGATGGATTTCCTCTTTTGGTCATAGGCAATTTCTTGTATATCGGTGACCTCATCCACAGGTTCAGGTATTTGTTGTTCTCCCCAAGTAAGAGTGTTTTCGAGGCTCCCGACGATGTATATCTGTTCAAGACTGGGTTCCTGAACCTCTTCTATATGTCTCGATGACTTGGCCTCCGGTTGTTTCTCATTGGGTGGTAAAGTAATGGACAAAACCAAGGAATTAGGGGCAGGTTCATTACTTAATTGGTAATCGACTGTCGAGATGTCGATTTCTTGTTGTGGAATTTATTCTCCTTGTTCGCCCGATCCTAGCTCATCCCTCGAGCTATCCATTGGGGTTCCCAGTATGTCGAGTGGTTCAACGTCCAAGGCACTTTCTACCTCATGCTCGTTCTGCGGACAACTCTGACTTGGAGCATTGAGACCCGAGGTGGATGCTTTCTCAGGTTCTTTCTTCTCTGTAATTTGCACCGGAGTGACTAGGGACACCTTCAAACTCTCCTCATCATCGTAGATGGTAATTAAATCGAACAAGGGATTTGGTATACTTTTCCTTCCTGATGTCCTCTCTATCTCAGGCTGAGACAAAGCTTCCCTTGGTGATCCAACCTGTGGTGATGGAGCTTCAGGGTTTTCTGACCCGGTGGTTTCTTCAATCTGTATCGGCTCTAGGCCACTTGGTTCTCCTTGGCTTTCGACTAGGTCATCAACTGAGATACTCGTCATTTCTACCAGGCTAGGGTCATTTTGCAACTGATCAATGATCCTTTGTGCCCCTTGTATTAAGAGTAATCCCCTTCTATGTGCCTCTGTTGTCTCTGCTTCTCTGATTTCTTCCCTGGCCCTGAGGGCCTCTTGAGATGTCTTCTCTATCGTTTCTACTTGTTCATCCACGCTCATGGCCTTCAACCTGGTCATGTTTGGGTTGGCCATCCTCTGCACCACCTCATCCCAGTCCTGGGCGCTCGCTGTGAAAATTTTGTCCTCAAACGTATCATGAGCATACAACCAACATGATGATACTTGCGAAGCATGTTGGAGGACTAAGCCTTTAGGGTCGTGCTTGCGAAATCGGCCTGTTAGGAAACTTAATTCAATTTGGCTCAACCTTTTAGGTTGTCTTAAGCAGTATCTTTCACCAGATAAAACCCTATATGAAAATTGTAGGGTATGAAAGCCCATTTCTTGTCTTTTACCAATGTGGTGTTATATCCTTGGAGGATGGTGATAACAGATTTCTCCCACAATGAGCCAGTCTGGGACATGAGCAGGTAGGAGATGTGGTGCTCCTATTGCCCTGAATACTCTGATGTAGGTTGAGTGTTCATCTAAATACCATTGGCCTACCTTTGCTATCATTTTCTTGGCTGCCACAGATAGTGTTGGGCATTCCTTCTTAAAAATAATAAAATAAATGCGAGCGATGAATTCATCGCAAATGAGTGCATAAGACTTTTTGTACCTGTTCTCCCATAGTATGCTAAAGTAGATGTGGACCAGGAGCTTTGCAACATGTCAACTTAGATTCATGCTGGGGAAGACGTTCCTTGCGCACATGACATCGAGAAGGTACGAGGCCATGTAGAAAGTGGGTTCCTTCCCTTCCTTCGACATTTGAGCCCACTGTACATAGATGTTCAATTATTTTGAGATTATCGCTCCCTAGTTGAAGCTGTTTCCGATGATCACCATTATGTACGCCAAAGGCATCCATGCTTCTGAAAAATTGGAGTAATTCTTTTCTCCATATAGCTGGTAGATGAGAGCCATCAAATAGATGTATGGCTCCCTCAGGTTGATTGTTCTGTACTAGCCATTGCTCCAGTTAGTGAACTTATTTTCCTACTTCCACCATGAACCCATCAACCAGCTGGTGTCATGGAATTCATAGAACTTCACCACGAAGTCCGTGTTGAGACGCTCCTCTGGGTCTCTAAGATTGTAGTATTTCTGGACTTCTATCGGGAGGAAAACTCCAACGCATTTGCTATTGTCATCATTGATCAAGCACTTCTTCTTGTTCGTATGGTCGATGAGCCATTTCAAAACCTCTATGTAGGGGAAAATGGGGTTTTTGCTTGCCACCATGTGTAAATACGACCGTCGGATGTTGGTGAACACCTGGTCATCGAGCGCCCTTACGTCTGGGTCACTGTGTGGGATATACTTTGGGTATTCTTCTCAGCTAATTTTTTTGAAGAGACCCCCCCACTGTGGGAGCGCTACCTTAGATCCGGTGCTTGCCTCTATATCGCCAAATCCCGAAGGATGGACAAAATATTTCTTTGTTGTTGTTTTGATGACATGTTCTGCCCTAGGGGTGTACTCCAACTGCCTCATGGTCCCCAGAGAATAAACTTCTCCTATCTCAACTTCTTTCAGCTTTGGTGCTCTCGGCGAGCGTCTGGTGGTTGGATTTCTCGACGACATATTACCTGCAGCTATAACATATATTAGAGATTGTGTAATAAAATCGGGTGCGCATATATAAATTATAACCAACGAATTGACAGACTTGTATACATACCTCTGAAGCTTGTTAAACCTGGTTTTTGATAATCAAAAGGGTCAGTACAATCTTGAGTCACTCACTTTACTCCTTTGGATTCTCTGGAATTCAACTTATGCGCAGGATGAATTTGTTCAAAATGGTTCTAGAGATTCAAATAGGGGTGACCTTACCATGTCGTATCAGCCATTTAATTCAGGTTATGAGTGAAATTTCAACAAATATGTCGCCATATCTTCAAATATGTTTAAAATTAAATTTATTATGGGTTGATGGCAGAGGCGCGGGTGGTAATGTGGTATATTGATGATTTCAAAATGCTGTTGTCTAATCGATGCACGAGGTAGCAACTAATGTAGGATCAGGCATTAACTAGTTCATTAAATGTCCAAAATCCAAATGTATCTTATGCCGCAAACATCCATTATTCCACTCTTTCAGTTGGTGGATCCAGGGTCAGGATTGTGCTATGAACATTTTTGTTGATATCCTCCTGCAAAATCTCCAATGCCGATCGATCTTGCCGTATAGAGATGACATGGAAAAGTTGACTAGGAGGCGTGACTAGGACCTAGGGAACTAAAATGACTCGGGATAAAACTAGATCGTACGACCCTCTTCTGTGGTAAAGACATGTGGCATTTGAGACCAGTGACTTCATTCACTCGTGTCAGTCGGATTCAAGACTTTCTTTAATCCATACGTTTCTAAAACTCAAACCTAACTTGTCGATGCCTGAAAGTGTCAAGGATTGACGATCAACGATAAACCTACCCAAGTGCTCTCAGATTGGCTCCCGTGAAAAAGTCCTGATGCCGAAAACACATCGGGGATCGACGATCGGAGATAACGTTATTGTGGTCGAAATGATTGTCGTGATATTTTTGGATTTCCCCGATCCCTATAAAGCGCATCGGGCATTGACTATCGACGATTTCTCGAACCTTTATGCGAATAATTTATGCAAACGAAAACTACCTTCTGTCGATGCCGATGAGAATCGATGCTCAATGACTGCTGTATTTGTTTGGTTCCCTTACTTACTTGAATTATTTACGACGTCGAACCTGAGTGCGTTAGGTGCAGTGTTTAGCTGTCGATTCTTAATTTGGGTGTTAAGGTCTTTTAGATATGAGGTTTCACAAATTCAAACAAAACTGACTAGGTGATAAGAGACATGAAAAGAAACAAAGATAAACCATTTCCAAAAATGACATCGAGTGAGACAGTGAAGAAAACAAGTGGTACCCAAAAAGTGACAAAATTTTATAAGGCTTTTAGGGTGTGTTGATTGCTCAACAAGTGGTGAGTTACTGGGCTAAAACATAATCTCTGTTCCTTCCCCGGGTTCAGCTAATGTAGAAGCTGGTTAAGAACTTAACTAGTTTTTTATCAGAGCCTCTTCTATCCTTGCATTTGAAATTCCCTCATTTGTGAATCTGGTCCTGCCTGTGGGGGTTTCAACCTTTATTCCTCCTTCGTTTCCTTTAACCATGACCCATTCCCTCTTTTGACAAGATTCGAGTAAAAAATTCACTGACACTAGGCCTTTTAGTTATCATCATTCATTTGCTATGATGTTTCTCTGCTGCCAGCGAGCCTCCATATCCCCGACAGAGTCACCCCGACGTCACAGACCTTGCTTCGCTACCAGCGAGCGTGCATAGCCCCGATAGAGTTATATGCATACCCTCTCCTACTTTGCACTCATTTGATATAATTGATTTTATTTTGGCAGAATGACCTGAGCGAGTGGGATAGGAGGACGTCTGTCATTTGCAAAATGAGATGGTTAAGGTGAATTTTTGCTAGCTCTGTCTTGATGTACATGTGGTCCTTTCCATATTACCATATTTCCATATTACGATCGAAGATAAATTTATTGCAGTCGAAATGATTGTCGTGATATTTTTGGATTTCCCCGATCCCTATAAAGTGCATCAGGCATAGACTATCGACAATTTCTCGAACCTTTATGCGAATAACTTATGCAAACGAAAACTACCTTCTGCCGATGCCAATGAGAATCGATGCTCAATGACTGTTGTATTTGTGTGGTTTCCTTACTTACCTAAATTATTTCCGACGTCGAACCTGAGCGCGTTAGGTGCAGTGTTTAGCCATCGATTCTTAATTCAGGTGTTAAGGTATTTTAGATATGAGGTTTCACAAGTTCAAACAAAACTGACTAGGTGATAAGAGACATGAAAAAAAACAAAGATAAACCATTTCCAAAAATGACATCGAGTGAGACAGTGAAGAAAACAAGCGGTACCCAAAAAGTGACAAAATTTGATAAGGCTTTTAGGGTGTGTTGATTTCTCAACAAGTGGTGAGTTACTGGGTGAAAAAATGATCTCTATTCCTTCCCCGGGTTCAGCCAATGTAGAATCTGGTTAAGAACTTAATTGGTTTTTTATTAGAGCCTCTTCTATCCTTGCATTTGAAATTCCCTCGTTTGTGAATTTGGGCCTGCCTGTGGGGGTTTCAACCTTTATTCCTCCTTTGTTTCCTTTAACCATGACCCATTCCCTCTTTTGACAAGATTCGAGTAAAAAATTCACTAACACCAGGCCTTTTAGTTATCATCATTCATTTTCTACGATGTTTCTCCGCTGCCAGCGAGCCTCCATATCCCCGACAGAGTCACCCCGACGTCACAGACCTTGCTTCGCTACCAGCGAGCGTGCATAGCCTCGACAGAGTTATCTGCATAACCTCTCCTACTTTGCACTCATTTGATATAATTGATTTTATTTTGGCAGAATGCCCTGAGCGAGTGGGATAGGAGGACGTTTGTTATTTGCAAAATGAGATGGTTAAGGTGAATTTTTGCTAGCTCCGTCTTGATGTACATGTGGTCCTTCCCATATTACCATATTTCCATATTACGATTGAAGATACATTTATTGCAGTCGAAATGATTGTCGTGATATTTTTGGATTTCCCCGATCCCTATAAATCGCATCGGGCATCGACTATCGACGATTTCTTGAACCTTTATGCGAATAAATTATGCAAACAAAAACTACCTTCTGCCTTCTGCCGATGAGAATCAATGCTCAATGACTGTTGTATTTGTGTAGTTCCCTTACTTACGTAAATTCTTTTCGACGTCGAACCTGAGCGCATTAGGTGCAGTGTTTAGCTGTCGATTCTTAATTCGGGTGTTAAGGTCTTTTAGATATGAGGTTTCACAAGTTCAAACAAAACTGACTAGGTGATAAGAGACATGAAAAAAAACAAAGATAAACCATTTCCAAAAATGACATCGAGTGAGATAGTGAAGAAAACAAGTGGTACCCAAAAAGTGACAAAATTTGATAAGGCTTTTAGGGTGTGTTAATTGATCAACAAGTGGTGAGTTACTGGGCGAAAACATAATCTCTGTTCCTTCCCTGGGTTCAGCTAATGTAGAATCTGGTTAAGAACTTAACTGGTTTTTTATCAGAGCCTCTTCTATCCTTTCATTTGTGAATTTGGGCCTGTCTGTGGGGGTTTCAACCTTTATTCCTCCTTCATTTCCCTTAACCATGACCCATTCCCTCTTTTGACAAGATTTGAGTAAAAAATTCACTTACACCAGGCCTTTTAGTTATCATCATTCATTTGCTACGATGTTTCTCTGTTGCCAGCGAGCCTCCATATCCCTGACAAAGTCACCCCGATGTCACAGACCTTGCTTCGCTACCAGCGAGCATGCATAGCCCCGACAGAGTTATTTGCATACCCTCTCCCACTTTGCACTCATTTGATATAATTGATTTTATTTTGGCAGAATGCTCTGAGCGAGTGGGATAGGAGGACGTCTGTTATTTGCAAAATGAGATGGTTAAGGTGAATTTTTGCTAGCTCTGTCTTGAGGTACATGTGGTCCTTTCCATATTACCATCTTTCCATATTACGATCGAAGATACATTTATTACGGTCGAAATGATTGTAGTGATATTTTTGGATTTCCCCGATCCCTATAAAGCGCATCGGGCATCGACTATCGATGATTTCTCGAACCTTTATGCGAATAAATTATGTAAACGAAAACTGCTTTCTGCCTTCTGCCGATGAGAATCGATGCTCAATGAGTGTTGTATTTGTGTACTTCCCTTACTTACCTGAATTATTTCCGATGTCAAACCTGAGCGCGTTAGGTGCAGTGTTTAGCTGTCGATTCTTAATTCGGGTGTTAAGGTATTTTAGATATGAGGTTTCATAAGTTCAAACAAAACTGACTAGGTGATAAGAGACATGAAAAAAAACAAAGATAAACCATTCCAAAAATGACATCGAGTGAGACAGTGAAGAAAAAAAGTGGTACCCAAAAAGTGACAAAAATTGATAAGGCTTTTAGGGTGTGTTGATTTCTCAACAAGTGGGGAGTTACTGGGCGAAAACATAATCTCTATTCCTTCCCCGGGTTCAGTTAATGTAGAAGCTGGTTAAGAACATAACTGGTTTTTTATCAGAGCCTCTTCTATCCTTGCATTTGAAATTCCCTCGTTTGTGAATCTGGGCCCGCCTGTGGGGGTTTCAACCTTTATTCCTTCTTCGTTTCTTTTAACCATGACCCATTCCCTCTTTTGACAAGATTTGAGTAAAAAATTCACTAACACCAGGCCTTTTAGTTATCATCATTCATTTTCTACGATGTTTCTCCGCTGCCAGCGAGCCTCCATATCCCCGACGTCACAGGCCTTGATTCACTACCAGCGAGTGTGCATATCCCTGAAAAATTTATTTGCATACTCTCTCCTACTTGGCACTCATTTGATATAATTGATTTTATTTTGGCAGATTGCCCTGAGCGAGTGGGATAGGAGGACGTTTGTTATTTGCAAAATGAGATGGTTAAGGTGAATTTTTGCTAGCTCTGTCTTGAGGTACATGTGGTCCTTTCCATATTACCATCTTTCCCTTTAGGTTTTATCATACCACCAGACAGACACTTCATCACTTTTCCAAGGTTGTTTATTCGCATAGGTTAGATACATAACTCCTTCAAAACAACCACAATTCTCCCAACGCTTCTTGTGTTGTGTGTAAGCATGAGTTAGGAACATAGTTTGTTATACCTCATGAACTAAGGTCAACCAATTCTTTGTGGAACACAAACTTCAAAGAACAAAAAACACTATAACAAGAAAACAAAAATGAAGGACTCTGCAATCATCCTACCTGAAAACAAAATATCATGAAAACACACACATTTTTTTTCTTTTTTTTTAACAGAAATATCGTTTTAGGGCTTGGCCATTCACCGGGAGGACGTCAGGTTCCCCCCCTTATATTTTTCAACCGATACATGCCTACCCAAATTTTATCAGCTACTTGAAAAGGTCCGAGCCATAGATTTAGAAACTTCAATTTTTTTCCCTTCGACTCATTCACTCTGTCCCATTTCAAGACTAAGTCTCCTACTTCAAAATTATTCTCTTTGGCCTTATGCTTGTCAAACCACCTTTTAACTATTTGTTGACGATCAATGAGCTTTGATTTTTCTTTCTCCCTTTCTTCTTCCAGCATGAGGAGGGTATCAATTCTTTGTTGAATAATCGATGAGGGTTGTCCTCTATAGTCCTGAGCAAGCTGAAGAGATGGAAGATATAATCCATTTGGGAGAATGGCTTCTTGTCCATATACCAGAAAGTATGGGGAATTCCCTATAGCTTCTTTGGGTCTTACTCTATCAGCCCATAAGGCATTATGAAGTGAATTGTGCCAATTCCTCTGGTTGTCTGCAATTGTTTTCTTTAATATCCTCACTAGGTTCTTATTGTTTGCTTCTGCCACTCCGTTCCCCTATGGATATTAGTTTGCAGAGTATCTGATTATGATTCCTTTGTCTAGAGAAAACTATGTTAATAGGGTGGAAGAAAAGTAAGCAGAATTATCGAAAACAAGGACGGAAGGCATACCAGACCTTGTGATCAGTTGTTGCTCTATAAATTGGATCACCACCTTTTCATTTACATGAGTTAGAGGGACGACCTCTGCCCATTTCTTGAAATAGTCTATGGTAGTCAGTATGTATCTATGTTGTTTTTAAGAACTCGATGTAATTTATCCTATGATATCTAACCCCCATTGCTCGAATGGCCTGGAGACAACCACGAGTTGGAGTGGGACAACTGCTCTCTTTTCCCTCCCCGTGCTTATCTGACGATTTTTACAGTTCCTAACGTATGTGTGAGCTCCCTGAATAGAGTAGGCCAATAATAGTCATCTTTCAGTATTTTATGAGCGGTGGTATTCCTTGCGAAGTGTCCACCTGGAGGACCATCATGGAGCTCCTTCAGAACCTTGTATGCATCTTCTCGTTTGAGACATATTAAAAGTACCCCATCATAATTAACGCAGAAGAGCACCAGATTTATGAGACGATATTGTGCCGATTTTAGTCCGAGATCTCTCCTTTCCTTAGGGTTTAGGTTTTCTAGGCAAGTCCCATGATGCAGGAGATGGGATAATTTATCATACCAAGACTCCTACACTGGGGATACATATGAAGCTTCACTATACCATAATTCCAATTCATTCTCCCACCCGGGGTCTTCATTTACTTGGTCCTGGGCTTCAACTACCAATTTACATAATCCTTGTCCCTTAACCAGTTTGGAAGGTTTTATATCAAGATCAAATTCTTAGACCACTTCCATCCAATTCCCTCTTCTTTCCCCCATCTCCTATTGAGTGAATAGGGATCATACTGCGGGATGAGGCACAATGACTTTGGTGTGGTTCTTTAGGATGTAATATATGAAGTGTTTCACTGCCTTGTACACCGCATAATCTTGCTTGTCTATAGCAGGGTAATTTGGTTTGCCCCCTTGGAGATTAGTGCTCATAAATGAGACCGGGGCCTCATTTTTGTCATCATCCTTCTGAGACAATATTGTAGCTAACGATTGGTCGGAGGCAAAAGTGTAGAGGAAAAAATCTTTGCTAAAGTTGGGACTTCACAACACTAGAGCTTGAGATATTGCAGTCTTAATATTGCTGAAAGCACTTTTTCGTTCATCATCCCACTTAAATTCAACATGGGATTGTGTGTTGGATAATGCGAGTATCATAAGTTTTCAGATCTTGGTAGGATCATGCAAAAACATCTTAATATTCTCTGAACAACTTGAGATAGGCTTTACTCTCTTCTTTAGATATTGTCTTGCCAAGATTTATATTCTTAGGGTTCTCGGGGGTTCCTAGATTTATGGTCTCGTGCATGGGATAGGAACTCCCTGTCTTTGTGTTTGTTGATCCCTTAAATCTTTCCCTTAAGTCAAAAAGGTTTTCTAAATTGGCTACCCATTTTGGTATCATGTGAAACCTCAGTTTGTCAGTCGATTGATCTGTTTCATCTCTTTGTGCATGGGGATCGGTTTCTACTAGTTGCTCCTAAAATATTTCATCATCAATATCCAGATCTTTAAAATTTTCCTGATTGGTTAAGAAGTTTATAATCTATTCATCTCCTTCAAATACCTTCCAATTAGAAATATTTTTGGGCACCTACGGTTTGTAGAGTAGCTCCACAGTGAACCAGGAGGCTTCATAGTCTTGTAAAGGGGATAACCTTAAGGCAGCGGTGGCAAGGGAATCAACAAGAGTGTTATTTATTCTGGGGATCATTGTAATGTTGAAGGCTTCAAAATTTTCTATTAGTCTATGCACTTCCTCAGTCCTGTTGATAATTCCTTAGGTGGGGAGAGTTGTAGTGTATAGTGTTCCTTACTTGTCTAATGATGATTTTAGAGTCTCCAAAAACCTTTAGTTCTTTAACATTTACATTTATGGCTTTCTTTAGCCCTCGTACTAGAGCTTCATACTCGACGGTGTTGTTTGTGCATTCAAATTCTAGTCTGCAAGACAAGAAATTTCGTTTACCTTTGGGATCAATGAGGATACACCCCACTCCTGATCCCTCTTGTGACTTAGACCCATCAAAGTATAGGATCCAAACTTGTGAGTGAAGACCACCAGTTTCTTTTTTCCTACCACTTTCCTCCTTTCCTCTTATCTGCTCCATGGTTTTTAATAGAGGTTCTTGACAGAAGAGGATTTCTTCTACCATCATCGGAAAATTTTCTTGAAAAGTCATTTCGGAGTTTTGAGTAAGAGGAACATCAGATGAGAGAGGTGAGAAATTACCGAAATCAGAGTTGCAGGAATAATTTCCTAGCACAGGGAAATCTCCTGAAGAGGGTTCATTGAGGGCTTCTAGGTCGGTGACAATATGTTTTAGATACCTTTCCCTATCGATCCTAACCATGTTTGTGTGTCCCTTTAATGGAAACAAAAGGTGAGCCCATTCTGTGCTAAAGTATCCATTCAACTTCTCGGACCAGTATCGACTAAGTAGCAGTCCCTGAACTTCTGGTATATCTACTACAATGATGTCAGTTACTTGAAAACATTTCGGGTGTGTTGCCATTCTGATCATGACATCCTTGAGTTCTCCCATAACTTTCACCTGGGTTTTATCTAGTTGTATCACATGTTTATCACTTTTGAGAGGGATTGCATTTAATTTCTTGCAGATAGATAATGGAATAACATTAGGGGATGCCCCTGAGTCAACCAAACAATTATGGACGTTTCTTTTGAAGACTTCAAATTTCAAGAGGAACAGTGGGACACAAGGCCTTCCCTTTTTATCTTCAGAGCAAGCGTTCACAATTGTCTTATTTCTTAGATATGTGAGAGATGGGTTTTTATCCTTGGTCAGTGCTTGTTATAGAAGTTTCTACTAACTTCAAAGCTTGTAACATAAATTCCTTTTGATGGGGTATTCTACACCTGTCCATGACCGATATATTTGCCTTCATTTTTTTCAAATCTTCTACTATGTTGTAGTCTAGATTGGGTGATTCTCGTGTATGTATGTTTATAGGATTTCTTTGGGAGATGACAGATTCTTTCGGGTGATCAAATGTTTGTTTTTGTCTCGAAGTGTGGGAAATAGTAATGTCATTTGAGACTGGCTGACCCCTACTTTACGTTTGCACAGCCAAGACCTCCGCCGTTGGTTCTTGAACCTCAAATAGATCATCGGAAGGCATCGGTAGGTTAGGGTCCCATAACAGCATGGCTATTTCTTCTGGTGGGTCAATGTCTTCCTGATCAACAATATTCATAGATGAGCCGCTTGATTGTCCGATAAGGGAAACTTCGTCTAGGAACTGGTTGGCCATTAAATTCATGGCATGCACCCATTGTGGACAATCGGATGCTACATTTCCTAGATCGATGTTTAAGTTGGCTGGGGGAGGTTCAATTGCTTTGAACAGTGGATTTCTTTTAAAGAAGGGTTTATAAGGCCTTTGACCTTGGTTTCCTTCCCCTTCACTTCTTTTCATGTCTATGATTTTGTTTGAAAACTTATTTATCATTTGTTGTAGGTCTTCTATGTCTCCACTTCCTTTTTCGGTACCTTGTTCTGTTTGTTTCCTTGGTGGCCTGGTCAACAAGATTCCTTTCCTGGGTGGAGGTTGAGCTTCCTTCTTAACGAATGAGATCTGGCCTTCTTTACATCCCTTCATTTGGAATTCCATTGTTTTGGCTTCCTCGAAATTCTCATCTAGGGTTGTTTTGGTAGCCCTTTTTACAAACATGGAAATGGAAGCAGTGTTGTGGTGGGAAATCCCCCCATGGACTAGCATTTAGGGTTATATTATGCATGCAGATAAGACCGAAAGAATCCTACTTTCTATCGCCGTCCCAGACTTAATCCCCATTTCTTTCAAGAAAATACAAGGTTAAATGAACATACCTTGTTCCGGACATTCGATGTCGATCCTTCTTCACGCTTGACTGCTTGCTAGCAGCTATCCTCCCAAGACTGAACCACGTACAAAACAAGCAACAAACTCTACATGCATTCGTTCTACAGATTAATGGGTTAGAGATTCAAACATATATTCACTAAGCTATGAAGAACTCATATAGTGGGACAGGAAAGCATTTCTTTATTATTAACTTTAATGAATCAACTTACAATGTCGAGACCGACCAATGCTCCACGAATCCTAATCCTAGGCTCCTCTTCAAATGTCCTCCAACTTCTTTGCTTTGTATCTCTCTTTGCAAAAGGATGGCTAAAGGGTTGGGACAATGGGAATGTGCAATTGGGCAGAGTTTCTTTACTCTTATTCTCCTTTTCCAAATGGGACCCCTAACCCTTCTTTTATAGGCTAGAAGAAGCTAGGTATTTGGGTGAACCCTCGGCCATGCATGGCCGAAATATTTAGTTAACTCACCCAAAGATGCGTGTTCCGTCGACAAGTTTCCTTTTTTCGTGCTTCTGAAGGTCCACGCGGGCTGTAGTGGGCCAACTAGCATGGACACTGTAGATCCACACGGGCTATAGTGGGTCAGCTAGTGTGGAATTTTTTAAAAATGGAGTTTTTAGAAGAGTTGTTCAGTAGTGTTTTGGCAAAGAAGGAATCTGAGATGGCCTGATGCTAGGTAAGAATATATGGTGAAAATTAGGGTTATAACAGATGCCCCCTAATGTGTGAGGTCAGAAGAGCATCTGATGTCCAAAATACATTACCAATCTTTACTGATGCGCCGAACAAGTGAGCCCAGGAACCAGGAATCGGGAGGCGCCGTCTGCAAGATAACAAATGTCTCACCAAGGTGGGCATACCCATGCTCCGGATAGAATAAACACATGGCTACCAATCAAATACACTGTAGATCCATGTCATATAACTATATAAAGTGTAGCCACGAACAATACACAACGGAGCTACATCTCGAAATCAAAAAGATATACATGTAGAGTATCCATCTTCGTAGAAGCTGATAAGGCCTGATGGCTGGAGATGAGGGCTTTAGAGCTCGAGCAACAACTTCAAAATCTTCAAAACTCAGGTAGGAGTGTAATATGAGTGTACAAATTCACTACCCAGAGGTCTTCGATGGCTCGTTGGTCATGGACTAGAGAATCTTGATGATCAAATTGAAGGCTTCATTGATTTCGAACAAAGACTTGATTGGATGTTCAGGATGGCCGAGTATGAGGGCAAGAGACAAATTGCAGAGGGGCCGACTCAGGCTTGGTAGAAACTTCCCTTGGACAACAACACAACAAATGATGAGACTTAGGCAACATGGCATTAATCATAAGTTTACGAAGCAGGAAGCAATGCAAACTCTCCATATGTTTGGAAGAATAACCAAATGGAGGAGGACATAACTCTATGTAGAGAGAACAACTTCCTAAGGTCGTATTACAACCCATAGTTTGATGAACAAATAGACAGATGTGCTTTATCCAAGGGCGACTAATTATGCTGCCAATAAAGAAAATACTTTTGCCTTCCTCTTTTTGGGGTATATTTGATTTTTTTTTGTCTTTTTCAATAATTTTGGAAAAAATAATAAAGGAATGTTACGTTACAATGGAGGAACGAGTGTTACAAACATACAAGTTCAAGGCGCAAGGACAAGACTGATGTTCAGAATAATGATACTTGGGAAAAATCCTCCGGAGGCCAAGAGTGTTAAGACGCAGAAGCAAAGTGCTACAAGGCGGGCGTATAAGGTATGCAAATGCGGTTAACAAAACACACAATGGTAACGTCCTTCGATGTAAGTTTAACGAGCCCAAAGAAGGTAAGCTCGATGGTTTTTCATATTTAGAGAGTCTGAAAAAACATAAAAGGAGATTCCATCGGGGTACCTTTTTCGAAGATAGTCTAGTCGGTTCGAGAAAGGGGTAAACTAGCACCAACAAGACAGACTCTATTCAAAACCATTTTAACGAGTGTGATAAGGACAAGATCACTCGGCCATTTTTTCATTTTTAAGGAGTCTGAAAAAAACTTAACTATGGACTCCGTCAGGAATGTTCTTCTGGACCAGTTTAATGAGTGTGAAATAATAAGGTCACTCGACGATCTTTTCAATTTTAGGGAGTCTGAAAAGAGCTTAAGTATGGACTCCGTGGGGGTTCCTTTTTCGTAAGTTTAGTCCCTCAGGCCCGAAAAAGGGATAAAATTATACCTAAGAGTACTCTTCTAAAGAACCGAAGTTCCATAGAGTATACCTTTGTTCGTATAGTTGACCGTCCAAATCGAAAAAGGGATAAACTACGGCCGAACAGACGTGACTTCAAATTTCAGTTTAACGAGCGTGAAAGGCCACAAGATTGCTCGACAATATTTTCATGTTTAGAGGGTCTGAAAAGGGCTTAAAAGAAGACCTGTAGAGGTTACTTTTCTCAGTTAATCTGGACGAGATCGAAAAGCATAAATGCAGTCTCGTCGGATGTTACTTTCGAATCTCAAAGTGAGCTTGAAAAAAAACAAAGCTAGCTCATGATCGACTCTTTGTGGGTCGATGCCTAGCATCTCCTTGGGGGAGTAGCATGCTCCGATGAAAACATTGTCTATGATGCCAAGGATTCTAGAAATATTGATAGGTATCATTTCAGCAATGGTTTCGATATTACCCTCATCATAGATCTCTTGTGTAGCTAAGGGATTAATAGGACAAGACCTATCTCCAGTCATAGTCAAGGTGAATTCTCCGACGTCGATTCTGCTTAACTCTGGGAGGAAGTATGATCTGTGATGAAGATCATCCCAGGGTTTGTCCAGACTAGTCATTGCTTCAATTACTACTTCGTCAGAGGGAAAGACTAAGTCTAATGAATCGGTGTTAGCGAGAGAACCCTGAGACCAAATAGGCTCTAGAAGTGGATCGAACTGTTGTGCAGGAGTTGGATCAGTGTTGGCTGAAGCTTGCTGGGATAAAGAGTACGGTACTTCAGCTACAGACAAGGGCATGGACATGCTCGGGTGCCCTATCCCATCCATTATGGACGATGGGGAAGGAAGTATCCACGGATCGTCGAAGTAAGTCGTGCGGAATGATGAAACTTAAAAAATCTCAACCTTATGGTGATTGGATATAAACTTGATATTGCCTTGAGGGGGTGGGTAATCGAAGGTACCCATCAGAGATGGGCACAAACAAACCCCTACGTTGACTACACCTGGTTTAGGATTAGCAATCATCGGGACCGTGGATGCCCCCAATGAAGGGTCAGGTCTGGAGAAAGACAATTGATCGATGGTCACTATCTGGTCCTCATGTGGGAACAACAAGACCCGAAAAACTGTAGCAACCACAGCTTGCATGGCATAAGTCCAACTCCTTCCTAACAAGAGGTTATAGTCGAGGGGAGCATCGACTACCTCTACCTCAACACACACGGTCTTCCCTCCTAACTGCACGGGGAAAGAGGGAATGATACCATGTGGTCGGAATGAACAACCGTCGAAAGCAGTGAGGAGAGTAGGTGATGGAGACAAAACGGGTTGGCCAATGGCCTTCCAACATGCCAACAACATAATGCATGTCGAGGCTCCCTCATCGACCACTGTGCAAAAGATATTATGAGTAAAATTTTTCATGGGATAAGCCACTACTATCTGAAACACTACGTGGTAAGGCAGACGAGTTTTTAGGTCGGTTGTATCCAACATGATTGTACCCAGATTACAAGTCTTGGTAGATCCTAAAGTGGTTAACAAGGATTTCCTCTGGGAAGGGCAACTTTGGAGGACCTCCAAAGTGGACATCGCATAAGGAGTTTGTGATAAATCTTTCACCGTTGCGAGAATATTTTTTGAACGCACCTTTGGGGATGTGTGTCATTGTTTCACCCAACGTCTTCTCAATCTGTAGAGGAAGAGATGGGAGTTTGGCTTCTTTTCCCTTCTCATAAGTGCTTGGTTTACTATAGTCATGCGCTCTAGTCGATATAAAAGCATCACCCTTCACCATATATACATTCGCGGATGTGGGCTTGTTTGAAGACGGAGAGGGTCCTTGGCTGCCCCCTTCCGTGCTTGCAGAGGCTTGGGTTAGATTTTTCCCATGTTGAAATGGATTGGTTAACACAGCATGCTGTTGCTGCATCACAAACTTTTGGGCTTCTGCAAGCCGAGGACATAGATGGGTCGGGTGGTTTTCCGTGCATAAGTTGCATGGATACCTCGCCTTCCGTTTCTCAATGTTGTCCCCGCCAACATTATCGGTAGGTTTTTTATCCCCCTTACCCTTCTTTCATTGTTTTTTATTTCCTTGCTGGGTGGCCTTTGGATTAGTTGATAGCACTATGTGTACATCCGACGTTTTGGTAGGGGGAGCATCCAAAGAAGTAGTCTAGCTAGCCGCTATGTGTTGTATAGACAACTGCTACAACTGCTTCATCAATTGCTCAATGGGCTTTGTTTGTGCTGAACCAATAATACCATCGGCATGTGGTCCAACTCTCTGTCTAGTGTTATCAAGTATTGAGAGTGGTGCATCTAGCAAGATCTCATATAATAAACCAGACTGAGAATAGATTAGCTCAAGTTGTTGAGCTCTCATGATGGCGTCTTCTTCGGAAAAAACTCCCAACGTCACGACGTCTTTGGACAATTGTGGGACCAAAGACTTAAGAAACCACTCGAGCATAAATGCTGGTGGGACTGGTACCTTAATTAAACTCTTTTCGCGTCTCCATTCTTGAATGTGATCAGAGATATGGTTTGTTTTTGTTTGTGAGAAATTGACCAGCAATTCGATGCCAATGTCGTATCTCATAGGTATGTGGAAATGGTTTAGGAAATCCATCGCCAGTTCACTGAAGGAAGAGTATCTTCAGCGATCGAGCTCAATGTACCATTTCGCGGTGATCCCAATGAGAGTATGTTGAAACAATCGCAACTATACGGAGTCATCTTTCAATGTGTTAGATGAGCACCAAAGATGGAAGGTAGTCACATGATCTCCTGTATCTTCATTAGGCTTGGATTCAAAATTTGGGATGTCCGAAGGAAACTTCGTCAGCATAGAAGGCCAACGCAGATCGTGATAGATAGGGTCATTCAACAACCTTGTCAATTCTGGAAAATGCAAGGTTGCCAGGAAAGGTAGTTTGGGTTGTTGGTGATAACCTGGGAAAAAGGGGCCTAGAGTTTGACTGGCACCAGGTTGCCAGGAAAATTTTAGCTGCTGGCCTGGGTTCTGGTAAAAACCATGGCCATGGCTAGCATATGGATTTTGCGTGTGAGGAGACATCATCTGTTGATTTCTGAAATAGGACATAGATGGTTGGGCATGAATTGCATTCGAAGGACTTTGGGAAGGATTGCTCCATGTCAGTCCCGTGGGGATAGGCATAGTGCTTTGTCCGGGGTTCCATTGATTGTGAAAAGAATTACCCTAGATCGATATTCCTGACGAGGGAACTGATCCCTGCCAAGAATTCCAAGGACTTGCTATGGAAGAAGTTCCTGGGTGTGCCCCCTGTGTAGGAATAGGTTGTCCGAAACCAGGGTTGCCCCCAGTTGGGAAAGTAGCTGATGAGAAGGCGTTGTTACCAAACGCACCGAACAAAGAAAACAGTGTCGAACCTACTGGCATATTATGCGAAGGTGATCCTTGAATCCCCGCTCCAAATAAACTATGGTTTGCAGGTGGCCCGACGGATTGCTGATGCGCGCCACCGAGTGAAGGGGACGAAGGAGGTATATGACCTCCCCCATAAGGGAAAGTGTTAAAGGGAGCAGGAGTGCCCCCCATGTGTCCTTGTAGAGGAGTATTAGAGCTCCCTACCCCCAGACTTGAAGTCTGTGAAGTGGAGTAGGAAAGTACAGGACTTGTACCTGAACTAGGCATCCCATATGAGAATGGAGGGCCTGTTGCACTTGGTGTGAAAGGGGTTGTGGCTGCTGCCAAAGACGGGATCAGACCACTGTGCGATGTAGAGGCGGTCGAGACCATGGTGGCTAAGAACAGTGATAGTGGGTTAGGAGGTGGAAACTCTCCTGGAGTGACAACCGTAGTGGGAATTGAAGAATTCCTAGAAGGAGTAACAACATTTGTTTCCATTTCTGTGTGCGACACTGTTTGGCACTCGTAAGGATGAATCGGTACGATGGTGGGTGCCGAAATATCAGTGGTGGAGGTTTCAACCAGACCAAAAGCTTGCGCTCCAAGGTCTAAAATGGTCGATTCCTTTGGATGTTGGTCGGGCACAATTTCTTGTGACCCAGTCACTTCAAAAGACCCTTGTTGGTCTAGATTTCGCTTTAGTGGTGGCGGGGGTGGCTCCAGTGTAACCGACAACAGGCCAAGAAGCCTTCATGACCAACAGAGCTCATGATCCTCCACTGTGTGAGAAGATCAAAGACACATTAGGGTAGTCTAATTGTTCAAAAACAACACGCACTAAAAAGTCCCTATAAGATAAGACAGACAAACACTAAATTAATTGGAAGAATAGTTACAACAACCAACACTAGAGCAACTTACCGGTGCAAGTGCAACTCGAAAATGGAAGCACCCTCCGGGTATACTCTGCAATGCGTGGCCCGATGTCTATCCTAGGTACCATGGTACACCCCCGCAGTCACCTATGTATGTCCCTAAAAAAGATAGGCAACTAGGTTGCCAGCGCGCGAACAATCACCAGGCGAGTACAGTCGAAAGTCAGGTAGACCACAATGAGTAAGGTATCGAGCCTGAAACCTATCAAGGGTATCGAAAGAAAGTGGTTTGGGAGACAACTGAGGACCTCGAATGGATTCGAAACCCATAAAGCCCCGTGGCAAATGCAATCGGATGAATCCCAAAACAAGCCCTCTATATGTGTTCTCCACTACGATTGGTCCAACTTTTGAGGGGTTATCTCTGCTACCTTTCCACATGCAACCTCGTGTTTATCCCCTGTGTTAGAGGGGGGTCCCAGATAACTTTCACGATACTAGACTTGGACACTCCCTAACACAGACTCCAATGTTTGATTTTGATGGCCTTGAAGAGTTTCCTCTCCAACCTAATCCAAGGTCCTAATCCTGAACTAGTTGGTTAACCCTACAAACATAAAAGTCTAATAAATTTTAGATTTAGCATTAATTTTATGGCTTGTCTTATGTCAAGGGGTATGAAAGTGAAACTAATGATGTTTGAAAGATGAAAGTAAAAAATGAACAGAAAGCTGGAAACAAAATTTTTCACTTAACACAAAATTTCAACAACTTTTCAAAGTTTTATTTTTATTTTTTATTTTTCTAAGATCTTTTGAATTAACAAACTTCGAGAAGGATTTCAATCGACTGTGAGCTACTTACGATCTAAGTAAACTATCAGGAACTTAAGAAAACAAAGATTTTTCCCTGGCTACTAATGCAAAACCACACTTTTCAACCAAACAAGAAAATGAAAGAGATTTTTTTTTATTTGAATGCTGATAAAGCAAAAAGTAAAATACCAACAAGTCAAAAACCAAGAAAAAAACTTCTGGCCTAATCGCATATCGCAAAGAATCACTTCAATAAATCACACACTAGCAATTTAAAAATTGACTCTCACACTTGTCTAAAAACCCTAAAGAAATTTTTTTAATGACAACTTTTTAAATGAAAAAAGCAAGCTAAGGCTAAGATCAACCCTAAGCTACTGACTGCTAGGATAGAGATTCAAAAACCTAAGAGTCATACCTCTTGTCAAGGGAAAGGATGACTGCCTTACCCTCAACAAAAACTATTCTGCACAAGCACACTACTGATAATCCAACAACAAGCATATGCACGCGAGCTGTGTAGATCCAGAGGGCATGTACATGCGTGCTGACCTTCTACAAGCCCCGTGTATCTCTAAAACTTTGAAACAAATAAAAAAAGACAATCCAAACCAGGAAGAGACCACTAATATTGAGAACTAGGATCTCTTGAAGGCTTAGACACTCTCTTTAACAGAAAAATAAAACAATGTAAGGAAAAAATTCGCAAAACAAACCAATCTGAGATGAGACTACAAACAACCAAGACTTAGAAAGAGTTCCAGAAAACCCCTGAGAATGACTGATTTTGACAGTGAAGAGGATGACTGCCTCAAAAATTTTCTGGAATCTACACGCTACTGCTACTTCTTCAGCTAACGTTTACACGCGGGCTGTAAGAAAGTAGGGTGCGGGTACACGCGTCCAGACCTTATGCAGGCCGCGTGTACCTCTGTGGGTCTCGAAAAAACACAGTCAAGCAAATAACAGAGATAGCTGGTATGGAAACCAGACTCTCTGCTAGCTCAGACTTTGCAGAAACTTCAAAAAACAGGAAATAAAATCAATCTTTTAAAACTACCCAAAAATATTCCCAGGAACTGGAGGATTTTTCCCCAGTATGGTCACCAATTCTGTTGTGGTGGGAAATCCCCCCACAGACTAACATTTAGGGTTATATTATGCATGCAGATAAGACCAAAAGAATCCTACTTTCTACCGTCGTCCCAGACTTAATCCCCATTTCTTTCAAGCAAATACATTGTTAAACGAACATACCTTGTTTCGGACGTTTGATGTCGATCCTTCTTCACGCTTGACCGCTTGCTAGCAGCTATCCTCCCAAGACTGAACTGCGTACAAAACAAGCAAAAAACTCTACATGCATTTGTTCTATAGATTAATGGGTTAGAGATTCAAACATATATTCACTAAGCTGTGAAGAACTCATATAGTGGGATGGGAAAAACATTTCTTTATTATTAACTTTAATGAATCAACTTACAATGTCGAGACTGGCCACTACTCCACGAATCCTGATCCTGGGCTCCTCTTCAAATGTCCTCCAACTTCTTTGCTTTATATCTCTCTTTGCACAAGGATGGCTAAAGGGTTGGGACAATGGGAATGTTCAATTGGGTAGAGTTTCTTTACTCTTATTCTTCTTTTCCAAATGGGACCCCTAACCCTTCTTTTATAGGCTAGAAGAAGCTAGGTATTTGGGTGAACCCTCGGCCATGCATGGCCGAAAGATTTAGTTAACTCACCCAAAGCTGTGTGTTTTGTCGACAACTTTTCTTTTTTCGTGCTTCTGAAGGTTCACACGAGCTGTAGTGGGCCAGCTAGCGTGGACACTGTAGATCCACGTGGGCTGTAGTGGGTCAGCTAACATGGACTTTTTTAAAAATGGAGTTTTTAGAAGAGTTGTTCAGAAGTGTTTTGGCAAAGAAGGAATCTGAGATGGCCTGATGCCAGTTAAGCATATATGGTGCAAATTAGGGTTATAACAAACAGGGAGAGAATTAACGTATACTTCGATTTGAAACTCCTGAGTGGGTTTAGATTCGGGTTGAAATTTGTTTAGGATAGTGGTGAATCATTGATTGAAGTCTTTAACCTTCTCCTTTGAACTCATGGTGGTGACGAATAACTCAACCATCAAAGCTTCTGTAGTGGTTTCCTTTGCAAATTTGTCTAAAAAATCCTTTTGAAACTTCATCCAACTAGTTATGGACCCTACAAGCAAGTTAAAATACAACGTGGAGGCCAAATTCTCAAAAGTATAGAGGAAAATCCTGCATACTACGTCTTCATGTTGGGCATTCATTAGTCTAATCTCTAGTATGAATGTTTTTATATGGTGTTTAGGAAATCTTGAGGTTTCAGGGTCAAATTTAGGGAGTAACTTTTCTGGATGTCGAGGAAGGTTATGTACTCATTCGGGGATTTCTAGAGCATATCTGGTGAACCAAGATTGATTGTTCTGAGGTGGGCTTCCCCTTTCTTCATTATGATTATTGTTATCATCCATGTTGTCTGAATTCGAGGCTGAGTGTTCCGATTTAAACCCTTCCTTGTCAGATTCAAATTCGTTAGGCTCAGAGAAGTTACCAGCTCGTGTTTTGGGGATTATATTGAGGGGATGTTCGATCTAGGTGAGGGATAAATCTATCAGGTATTCTACTGTGTGAAAAAAAACCTGGTCGAGGGTGTCGACCATTGGTCTGCTTACTTTTTTTCTATGAGGAAGTAACGGAGCTAAGGGTAGTTCTCCAATTTGTCGGGTGTAAGCTCTTGTGATTTTTCTGAACTGGTTCAACTCCTCATGGGGAAGAGCGTAAGGTATTTCAGGGAATACATGTTCTTCCTCTTGTTGGGGTGAGTTACTCGTTTCAGGAGTACTCAATGTATGTGGGATGTGTTGGATCATGTTGTCATTGATGCCAAAGGTATATTGATTGATGTCAAGTGATTGATTGATTGATTGATGCAAATCCAAAGGTGTGATTGATTGATGTCAAATGATTGATTGTTTGATTGATTCCAAAAGATGATTGAATGATGTCAAAGGTCAAAGGTTTAATCTTAGTATATTGATGAAGATGGATCAATGAGTTGTCATTGATACATGATGCATAGTTGATGTATATGATGCAGTGGTGGATTAATGTATAGATGACTCATTATTGTCTTATCATGATTGATAAGGTGCACAAATGGATGAACTCCAGAGTGGTCCCCTTATGGTGAAATCCCTCACGGGAACACTATTTGAGGATTGAGTTATCCTAGAAGAATGGTTGGAGGACCCATGCTTGTAATTGGAATAATGAGATGAAGATAAATGAAGTTGTTGGTGAAACTATCCTAGATGGATAGTGCTTGTCATTCCATTTATGGTGGTATGTGGAATGTCACATAACTCCTCATGGTTTGAGAGTTATGGCCTTACGAAATTGAAGGACCCCCATATGAAGGCTTGAAGCCCACAAGGTCAAAGAAGACAAAGTGCTTGAAAAGAAGAAATAATTATTTAAATGATAAAGTAAAGTGACAAAGTCAAGGTGGATTATTTAAATAATAAAGAGAAGTGACAAAATCAAGAAATATTATTTAAATGATAAAGTGAGATGACAAAATCAAGAAGGAATATTTAAATGAAAAAGTAATGGAGAACTTTCTATTTATGGAAAGTGGTTAACCCTAAAATAAGGAAAATAGGTTAAGTGACCTAGAAATGGGTTAAGTGACCTAGATAATGAAATTATAAATAAGATAACAATGGTCTCTTGAAAAACATCCTTTTTGTGGATCAATGGAGAGCTTCTTGTGAGAATATCTTTAGGAGTATTGATGGAGAACTTCTTGTGAGAGCATTTTGGTGTGGATCTCTTGAGCATGATTGAAGATCTATTCTGAGAGAGATGAGATCGAGAGGATCTCATGGACGCATTGAAGTTTTGGCAAGTCTAAGATCATGACGACAAAATTCTCAGAATTACAGAAAAACCCTATTTTCTGGTGCGTACGTGGGCTGTCTATGTATAGGGTGCATATACGCGAGCTGTCTATGTACAAGGTAAATACAGTACGTGAGTTGTTAGTGTATAGGGAGCGTACAGTGGATAAAATCATGGAGATTTGTGGTTGAGCTGATGACAAGCCGTTGAAGACTGAAGCAGGTTCCATATCTGCATTCTATGGGCTCATATTTGTCATTGAGACACTGGTATGGTTACATTATTGTCTTGATGGGTAGTATTTCTTGTCGTGTTGTGAATGCTTAGGGAATTCTTGGTATGGCTGTTGTGATGTGGTTTATGTTGGTTGATGGAGTGAGCAGTACTCTTGTGATATGATTGCTATGGTATACTAGTTTTTTATACATGATTGAGATAACATTCATATTGATTGGTTGTGGAGCATGAGTAGACTATTGGAGATCTTCGATGAGTTGTGACTAGCTGTGGGTTAGTTTGGACAGTGAGAGACAGAAGAAAATATTATTGCAGGTTGCAGAGGATCTAAGCATGTGATGGAAAGGATAAAACCTAATAGCTTAGAAGGTATACACAGGCTGTAGTACTGCTTGGGCGTGTATACACGTGGGCTGTACTACTTGTAGGGCACGTACATACACGTGCTGCACTACCGACAGGTCGCGTAATTGTTGCAGATTGATATATGTTGAGGATTGTTGCCTCATCTCAGTTGGTGCTGAGTGTGTAAGCTGAGTCTTTCATGATAGAGCAGGTTCTTTTGTAGAGTTGTACTCTATTCAGTTGTTGCTGAAAACCCCCAAGGATTGTAGTCCATAATAAAAATAAAATTGTACATACATCTTGTGTTCTTTGTGTTCCTTGTGGTGATGACTTGTTGATGATATATTGCTGATATGTGTTCACATCTAACTGGTTATAAATGATAGCAATGAGTAATGAGTAAAATGTTGAATGCTAACTAATGAGTTTTGTGTAAGAGGGAAGTTTTGGGAAAAATATCCCCACACTCATTCACCCCCCCTCTAAGTGTGGTAGGTGAGTCCAACAATTGGTATCAGAGAAGGCCTTCACTACAAGCCTTAACAAGATTGAAGGAGATCCATAGACACACAAATGGATGATGAAATACCAATCCTTGATGAGGAAAAGTATTCTACTTGTAAAATAGAGATGAGAGTGTATTTGAAGACAATGGGAGCAACTATTTGGAAGGCAACCATTGGTGGATCAATTCCATTGAAGAATAAGTCAAAGTTTGCATCTCAAAGGGAAGGAAAGAAGAATGATTCATTGTCTCTCAAGACCATTCTTAGTGTACTCTCAAGCCCTATCAAAGAGAGCATGGGACAATGCACTTTCACCAAGGATCTATGGCTAAAGCTAGAGGAGACATATCAAAACAAGGAAGAAGATGATGAAGACCACTCCATCAAGATCATTAAAGGTCAAGAATCTCCAAAGACTCTTGAATGCATTATTTCTAAATGTGATCTTAAAAACATTTCAAACGAAGACAAAGAATCAAGTGATAATGGTAGCACAAAGGAAAGACAAGAATCATGTGATGATGTTGGCAAAAAGGAAGATATTGAAAGTAATTCAAATGAAGGTAAAAAATCTCCAAAGACTCTTGATTGCAATGATTCAAAATGTGATGATGTTGAATGTTTCTACTCAAGTGAAGAAGAAGATCTAGAAACAATTTGTGTGAAGTTTGATGGTAGTTATCCCATGAAAATAATAGAAGAAGATCTATTAGAACTTCAAAAAGAAGTTGAAGAGAGTTTAGATAGATATAACAGTGATCATTATTATACACCCTATAACTATCTTTCGAATAACACTAAGAAGTTTCTTAGGAGGAATAAAAGGCACATCTTGAAGTTAAAGGGAATGCTCAAAGAACAAGAGGAGAGCAATACGACCAAATTAGAAGAAAAGGAAGAAGAGATCACAAGACTAAAGAATGAAAAAGAAGATATGAAGGTAGATGATGAGATTAACAAAAGTTTTGAAACTATTATTCATCTCAAGACCCAAATTGAAGAAGCCAAATGGATAGAGGAATTATTGAAGAATCAAATAAATGAAAAGGAAGAGTCCTGTTGTAAGTTAGAAGATGAAATTGTTGATCTTAGAAAGAAAGTGGAGAAGTCAAATAAATTCTTGAATAGCTCACTAATCTTGGATGAGATCTTGGAAAGTCAAAAATCACCATATGATAAATCAGGTCTTGGATACAAAAAGGAAGCTACACATGTTGAAGCAAGGACCTCAAAGAAGCATGAGGTAAGTCCATCAAAGAAGGAAGACAATGCTGCAAAACAACCATCTACACAAGGCAAAGAAAATTTCAAAAGAACAAAGCAAGGAAGACATCAAGAAGCTATTCTTGGGACAACAAAGCAAAGGTATGAAAGTATTTTTCATGGGCATTGTTATTCATGTAATGGATATGGTCACAAAGATTTTGAATGTAGATCTTATGAAAGGATATATAATGGAAGATTTTATAAGACCATGAGGTGTTGGAGATGTGATCAAGTAGGACAAATTGCTATTCACTGTAATTCCATGAGATGCTACAACTGTAATGGATTTGGCCACAAATCCCAAGAGTGCTGGAACACAAGAAGAAAGTACATGATGAGGACTTCACATAACATGGCTAGAAGAAGGAACGAATTAAGGAAGAGAGACATCTTTGAGAAGATGGATGCTTAGAGCTCAAGGTCTAAGGAGCAAGTACATCTACAGAAGTGGGTGAAGAAGACAGAGCAGCCATAACTGAACGAAAGACTGAAGGGAAGTTCAAAAGTGTCATCTATTGAGGCATACATGGGTGACAGTGGTATCAGTCGCGTACATACACAGGCTGACCTTGTATAGGTCGTGTACATACGCACGCTGTCTATGAAACAGGCCACGTATATGTGGTGAAGAATAAGGAAAAGGGCTATGCACATGGATTGCAATTTGATGTGATGGTATAACTCTGTGATGCAAGGTCTGACATGGTTTATTGCAGGTTCTGACACTATTTGCTGCAAGTTTTCATGAGTCCATATTGGACTATGTAAGGTGATGATGTAAAATAAAATCTTGGGTGCATGGCACTAACCCATGAGTATGGATTGATGCATTTTCTGTTCACGAACAATGCTGGTTATGGTAGTGAAGTTATGGCACCTTGGTTATGTGATATATCTTGATGTATTATCGAAAGCTTACTTGTTGGAAAACTTGATGCATGCATTTGGCATATGGATGGGCTACACATTCAGAGTTGTGGTTGGTGAGTTGATGAGATGATCATGTTGTACATCATTGATGATGCATGATTGGTATGTTTCTAGTATATTGGTAGAGGAACCTACTAGCAGGTTGATTGGCACATGTTTTATGGAGGATTTGGCATACATGTGTGATGTTTCATCATGTTTTGGTATTGGTACATGATTGATGTACTCGCTTGGTACAAGTGGTAATACATGGCATATGCTATTGGTATGACTTGATTAGCACAACAATTGGTATTTGTTTGATACATGGTTATGGTACTTGGTTCACGATGGAGACATATCATGAGTGATATGATACATTGTTTGGCAAGTTGGTAGATGCACATGGTTGGCATATTGGTAGTTTCACATGGTTGACATATTGGTAGATGCACATGTTGGCATATTGGTAGAGGCATATGATTGATACATTCCATGGATGATATCTTTTGGCACATTGCATGATGTTATGTACATAGGTGTTGTGCATGATGAGAACACATTCTTGTACAGGATGTACTTGGTTGATATTTTGCTCATGATTCTTTATTTCATTGTTGACATATTTTTTTCTTCATGATTCTTGGTATGACATGAGTTTGATGCATGAACAGGTCCAAGGATCGTCATATGGTAGCATATTGTTCATATTGCAGAGAAGATAGGGGGAGACATAACCATAGGGGGAGTCATTCTTCTTCCCATGATTCTAGGAGGAGATATTTATCAGATGCATACCTAGAAAAGAGCCCTATATTTGAAGAAAGAAGAACAACGACATAATTCCAGGGGGAGCAATGGTCACAGGGGGATTATGTTCAATGTATCTTCAACATTACATCAAAGTGATATCCCTTGTTCAAAAGGGGAGAGATTAATCAGAGGAAGATCAAAGGCACTCAGACAGGGGGGAGCAACCCCAAGGAAAGTTCAAGCAGGGGGAGAAAACCCAAGAGGAGAGTGGCCCTTTTCCATTGATGTCAAAGGGGGAGAGTTAATCACATTGATGTGATTGATGTTTATTTATGGGGAGATATAGTCACATTGAATATTGATGTAGAGCATGCCTTATCTACATGTTGACATCAATAATTGGTAATTGGTTTTGACATCAATTTTGGTATTGCCATCAATGCCAAAGGGGGAGATTGTTGGATTATGTTGTCATTGATGCAAAGGTAGATTGATTGATGTCAAGTGATTGATTGATTGATTGTTGAAAATCCAAAGGTGTGATTGATTGATGTCAAATCATTGATTGTTTGATTGATTCCAAAGGATGATTGAATGATGTATGTTAGGACCCAAATTTGATCAATTTTGATGCCTTATATCTTTTCATATGATCTTTCTAACAGTCTTATACAATCTCACTTATAATATTATATCATGGATTCATGTATTAATGTTGATGTTCTAGCACCAGGATGAATGTTTCAAGGATGATCTCTCTATGAGAATCTTCGTAAACAACCAACGCATGCTCTATTTCAGTTATAAATAAATGACAACTTGTCTTGATGACACTTCGTGTCATGAGACTAAGGCAATTAAAAGGTATCACGATATTCTCTCCTACATTGGCGCAATGGTTATACTAGCTCTGTGATGTTAAGCGCATCATTTCTCTCTTGTATTAATGCAAAATACATATTCAATTCCTTATGTAACTGTTACATTAATTATGTTATCTATTCTGGGATATGGGAAGATACCAGAAAGCTAGTATGTAGGGGGGGTTCCAAATTCTATATAAGGGAGGATCGAAATGAGAGATGTATGTAGATATGATGGGGAATAGCTGATAGATAGAATAGAGAATAGAGGAATGTAATCATTTGTTTGTAGATGGAATAGAAAAAGAACACATTTCTTATTTTAGTTTTCTGTCTTTGATTAATTATGAAACTTGTCTATAAGAATGGATTGATAATTGATTATCGATGCAACTTGGATAGGAAGGCCCCCCTGCCCAGGTTTGTAGTGCATCTTTAGTCATAATAGAAGGATTGTTGTAGATTCTTTTTTCAAAAATTTTGATTAATTTCTAGCAATTTAATTTTAGTCTTGTTCATGATTTGGGGAGTTTTCATTTTCTTACAACAGTTAAGGAGTAATAAGGTTATAGTTAGTAGTTTGAGTAATTTCAATTCAGTTTTCATTTCTTAGCAGAATGTGTTACACATTGGTTCAGTTTATTTGGAATAAGATGTCGAAGTTTTGAATTTATAAGGATTGGTTGCTGGTTTAAGTTCACATTTGGATAGTCATTTGATTTTAAGAAGAATACTTGGTTTAATAGCATAATCTCAGATTAAGTGATTTGGTGAAATCTGAAAGTAATGATCTAGGATATCAAGTTGAGTTAAGATTCTTATCCTGAGAAATCGATGGAATTAGTTGCAGTCATGATTGTAATTATGAATTCATAATTCTCAGTATTCTCTAATGATATCTCAAAGTTGGATGTAATGAAGAAATGATTAAGGAAGGAGTATTGTGGATCATTTTCCTTTTTAAGAAACCAAAGATCAAATTTATAGTTGTAGCAAGGTTATTTCAATTAGACTACTTCAAGTGGATTGTTTCCAAGAATTTCATTAGTAGGAGCATTTTCATTATGAATTAGATAGAGGTGTGAAGATTTGAGATTCCTATGAGCAAGATAAGTAGACTCCATTCCTGTACATATTGTACTGGTTCCTCAAAGTCTACCTTCCCGAGTTGACAATTAAGTGTTGGAATATATGGTATATATTTAGCTCAAAATTTTGTCGCCGTTGTCGGGGAGGCACTAAAAAGAATTGGAGAATAGGGATTGTGTTGTGTTTGTTGAAGGCCAGGGGGAGGAGGAGCTGTAAGACGAAAGGTTGTGTGGATTTTTGAGATTTTAATCGAAGAAATTGTAGAAAAAAACCAACAAAAATCACTCAGATGGATTCAAGA
Organism: Picea engelmannii; assembly: GCA_009831015.1. Taxonomy (NCBI): domain Eukaryota; kingdom Viridiplantae; phylum Streptophyta; class Pinopsida; order Pinales; family Pinaceae; genus Picea; species Picea engelmannii. The sequence goes on along the minus strand of ML793208.1, from coordinate 39,011 downwards.
ATTGTTGAAAGAAGGAGGGTGTTACTTCAGCAACTTTCTAATATTCTGATGGAGCTTGAAGATCTATCTATAACTCAAGAAGAAAAAGACAAATCACTAGATTTAGCAGGCTCCTTCAAGCATGCATGTCTGCTTGCAAAAGAGGTCAAGAGAGTATAAACTTCATTAGGTATAGAACAAGCATTGGAACCAGGAAGTCAAGAGTTTCTTGCATGCTTACCTCCTGTGGGTGGTCAAGGATATGAAGATCAGATATCTGAAGGGCTACAGCGTATGGATATTGATAGTATTAAAACTCAAGAGCACTAGGGTATGCAAGAATTTATAGAAAATTGGTTTCAATCTATTATGAGGCCCCAAGAAAGATTCCTTGTTCAAGTTCTCTTGGATCTGGCAATAAACATCTTGTTGGTTCCTCATATCCATTCAACAATTTAGGTACAATTCTTTTATTTGGACATGAGGTTACTTTCTATCTTGATGCGTGAATGGTTTCTCTGGAAATCAACCTTTACTTGAAGGAAGATTTGTCTTGTTTTCAAGTAGGTAGGAATAAAATGCTGCAAATAGTCAGTAAAAATGCAGCAATCCTTTTTTTACTTTTGCAAGAATAAGCAATCAGTTGGTTCGACAACTCTGTTCTTCTATAGAGTTCAGATTAAAAAAAATTCTCTGCATCATTATTTTGGTACCAAAGATGGATATCAACAATCCACATAGTTTTTGGGAGGATAACTTCAACAATCAATCAACAACTTCTTGGAGGACATAGTCACCATCTGATCTTGATCTGCACATTTGGTACAGGTACAACAACAATATTGAGGTATGCATTTTAAAAACTCTTAATTTGACTAAATACAAGAAGGAAATTATGGAAAAGTACAATCCTGTATCTAAATTATGCTCAGCCTTCCTCATTTTGGTTATTCTTGATTGACAAACCTCTGTTTCTCATTTCAAATCCTTTCAGTGATTCGAAATGTGCCCTTTAATGGTATGCCAAGGTCTTTTATAAGTCTGTAAAAGCTTTTCGTATGAAAATCTTCTCTCCTGAGCCTTACCTTTGGGAAACCTATTCTCAAATTATGATCCTTTGCCTGACAAACAATATGAGTATTGGAAACAGATAAAGAACTTATGTTGGGTGGTCCTATACCAGTACGATTGGCATCATCAGATGAAGAGTAGTTTTCACGGGGCTTGTGTTCATACAGACAAGGGACTAGAATCATTGATGATATAAGGAATCTCTCTCTAAATTTAGTGAGTTAAGGCAGAAAATCTGGAACAAGCATAACTCCTACACATGTGAAATTAATTTTTTTTTCCCTGCCCTGACCTTATTCTTTAATGATTATCTCCATACAAGACAAGATTCATTCCTGTACTTTCCCATCTATCCTTATTCTTTTCAAGTCTTTACCCTGTCATGATTACTTCCATATAAAACATGATTTCATTCCTGTACCTGCCATTTATCCTTTCACCGTAATCTTGTTTCCCCACTTTCAAATTCTAAACATCTCTATACTATTTTCCATCATTATTTTATGCGCCCTTATTCACCTAATTTCGAATCACTATCAGGATTTGAAATAAGCCCTATCAACATATCGTTGTATCCCTCCTTGGTTCTGAATTGTTGTTGAACGATTTTCTGTTGCATTTTTTCCAAAAATGGTGGCTATTCGTTATGAATCAGGTTCAATTCAAGATCTAGAGGCAACACCAGAGTACAATGCTTGTCGAGAGATGTTTCGTAGCCGAGGATGGCATAGGTGCTTTGAAAAATTTCGTGGGCATGATAGTAGCATCTCACTTTTGTTTGCTCCAGGGTTTGATCGCAGGGTTACTTGATTTAGGGATATTGTGATGGAGATTACAGAGTAGACTATTACTACAGCTACAAGCTTGCCTCAAACTGGTGAAAAATGGTTTAAGAAGTAGAATTTTCCAATATCAGAGAGGAATTGGTTTTTGAAGAAAAAGTATCATGATGCAGATTGGTCTAAAGGAGTTGCAAGGGCTTGGCTTAAGGAGGAATGGAAGAAACCATTAATTGTCCTCCAACGATATCTGACTTGTGAAGGGCGTTACAATCTGACTTTCACCTATCATATCCGCATCTTACAACATTTTGAACAAGGTAAGGAAATGCATTTTCCTTATTTTCTTTGGAGGAGTTTAAAGAAAATGTGTGAAACAGTGAAGAGGTCAGTGGTAAACCTTGAGCAACATTTTTTCATCATGGGCTAGTTAAATTATTAATTGTGACTGAATTAAAAGGCCGTAAAGACACCTGGAATAATTTCATAGCTGGAAATTTGTCTAGTCCTACATTTGGAAGAAAGACAGGGGGTCCTACCATCCCTACCAGAATTAAAAGGTCTCTCTCTCTCACACTAGTAAAAAGAAGAAGGTCAAAGTGATAGGAGAAGTGTCATCTTTAGAGCCCAAATTCAAGAAAATGACTAGAAGTATGACATCTAAGAACCCCAATCTTGATAATCCTTCCCCTGAATTTCAAATGAAACTCTATATAGATATTGATGATGAGATAGAAGGAGGCTCATCGGCCATTGCAGATGTCCTAGTAAATTTAAAGAAGGAATTACCTCCACGTTTCTCCCAATCTAGTTCAACTCCACAGAATCCTACAGGACTGGGTAGTCCCAAGATAATTTCTCCTAAAAAATTCTTTAAGTTACAGACAGAGAATGCACACTTAAAAGAGAATTTGCATGAATACGAGGTATTGGATCGATTGCTTAAAACTGAGAACACTACATTGAAAGGTCACCTTGCTCAATCTCGGGCTCAGGAGTCTGATATGTGTGTACAAATAGATAAATTTCGTTCTCAGGCCAATACACTCAGTTTTGAAAATAGGAAGCTTCACTCAAGACTCAATCCCAGGTATCAGGAGACTCACATACTTCTAATTGAAAATCGATCTCTTAGGAAGCAACTTCACAGTACAAGGCAGGAAGCGGAAAATGAGGCTGATGAAGCAGATGAGGCAGAAGCCATTCCAGATACTACACAGAGTTAGAATTTTTCTCAATTTTTCCAGGGACCTTTCTTTGCATGAGGACATGCAAAAATTTGGGTTTGGGGGGATGTTAGGACCCAAATTTGATCAATTTTTATGCCTTATATGTTTTCATATGATCTTTCTAACAGTCTTATACCCCTCATTTTGTATAACTTTGGTTTAAACATTGACTTAAATTGATATCTAAAGACCCAAAACTTGTCTTTAATAGTTCTCTTGTTTTTAGTTAAGTTTTGAGAGATTTTAATGCACAATCTCACTTATAATATTATATCATGGATTCCTGTACTAATGTTGATGTTCCAGCACCAGGATGAATGTTTCAAGGATGATCTCTCTATGAGAATCTTCGTAAACAACCAGTGCATGCTCTATTTCAGTTATAAATAAATGACAACTTGTCTTGATGACACTTCATGTCATGAGACTAAGGCAGTTAAAAGGCATCACGATATTCTCTCCTACATTGGTGCAATGGTTATACTAGCTCTGTGATGTTAAGCGCATCATTTCTCTCTTGTATTAATGCAAAATACATATTCAATTCCTTATGTAACTGTTACATTAATTATGTTATCTATTCTGGGATATGGGAAGATACCAGAAATCTAGTATGTAGGGGGGTTTGAAATTCTATATAAGGGAGGATCGAAATGAGAGATGTATGTAGATATGATGGGGAATAGCTGATAGATAGAATAGAGCATAGAGGAATGTAATCATTTGTTTATAGATGGAATAGAACAAGAACACATTTCTTATTTTAGTTTTCTGTCTTTGATTAATTCTGAAGCTTGTCTATAAGAATGGATTGATAATTGATTATTGATACAACTTGGATAGGAAGGGCCCCCTTCCCAGGTTTGCAGTGCATCTTCAGTCATAATAGAAGGATTGTTGTAGATTCTTTTTTCAGAAATTTTGATTAATTTCTAGCAATTTAATTTCAGTCTTGTTCATGATTTGGGGAGTTTTCATTTGCTTACAACAGTCAAGGAGTAATAAGGTTATAGTTAGCAGCTTGAGTGATTTCAATTCAGTTTTCATTTCTTAGCAAAATGTGTTACACATTGGTTTAGTTTATTTGGAATAAGATGTCGAAGTTTTGAAGTTATAAGGATTGGTTGCTGGTTTAAGTTCACATTTGGATAGTCATTTGATTTTAAGAAGAATAATTGGTTTAATAACATAATCTCAGATTAAGTGATTTGGTGAAATATGAAAGTAATGATCTAGGATATCAAGTTGAGTTAAGATTCTTATCATGAGAAATTGATGGAATTAGTTGCAGTCATGATTGTAATTATGAATTCATAATTCTCAGTATTCTCTAATGATAGCTCAAAGTTGGATGTAATGAAGAAATGATTAAGGAAGGAGTATTGTGGATCATTTTCCTTTTTAAGAAACCAAAGATCAGATTTATAGTTGTAGCAAGGTTATTTCAATTAGACTACTTCAAGTGGATTGTTTCCAAGAATTTCATTAGTAGGAGCATTTTCATTATGAATTAGATAGAGGTGTGAAGATTTGAGATTCCTATGAGCAAGATAAGTTGACTCCATTCCTGTACATATTGTACTGGTTCCTCAAAGTCTACCTTCCCGAGTTGACAATTAAGTGTTGGAATATATGGTATATATTTAGCTCAACAATGTCAAAGGTCAAAGGTTTGATCTTAGTATATTGATGAAGATGGATCAATGAGTTGTCATTGATACATGATGCATAGTTGATGTATATGATGCAGTGGTGGATTGATGTATAGATGACTCATTATTGTCTTATCATGATTGATAAGGTGCACAAATGGATGAACTCCAAAGTGGTCCCCTTATGGCGAAATCCCTCACGGGAAGACGCTTTCCGGATTGAGTTATCCTAGAAGAATGGTTGGAGGACCCATGCTTGTAATTGGAATAATGAGATGAAGATAAATGAATTTGTTGGTGAAACTATCCTAGATGGATAATGATTTTCATGCCATTTCCAGTGGTATGTGGAATGTCACATAACTCCTCACGGTTTGAGAGTTATGGCCTTACGAAATTGTAGGACCCCCATATGCAAGCTTGAAGCCCAGAAGGTCAAAGAAGTCAAAGTACTTGAAAATAAGAAATCATTATTTAAATGATAAGTTAAAGTGACAAAGTCAAGGTGGATTATTTAAATAATAAAGAGAAGTGACAAAATCAAGAAAGATTATTTAAATGACAAAGTGACATGACAAAATCAAGTAGGAATATTTAAATGAAAAAGTAATGGAGAACTTTCTATTTATGGAAAGTGGTTAACCCTAAAATAAGGAAAATAGGTTAAGTGACCTAGAAATGGGTCAAGTGACCTAGAAATGGGTTAAGTGACCTAGAGTATGAAAGTATAAATAATATAGAAATGGTCTCTTGAAAAACATCCTTTTTGTGGATCAATGGAGAGCTTCTTGTGAGAATATCTTTAGGAGTATTGATGGAGAGCTTCTTATGAGAGCATTTTGGTGTGGATCTCTTGAGCATGATTGAAGATCTATTCTGAGAGAGAAGAGATCGGGAGTATCTCATGGACGCATTGAAGTTTCGGCAAGTCTGAGATCATGGCAACCAAATTATCGGAATTACAGAAAAATCCTATTTTCTAGTGCGTACATGGGATGTTTGTCTATAGGATGCGTATACACGAGCTGTCTGTGTACAGGGTGCGTACAGTATGCGGGCTGTCGGTGTATAGGGAGCATACAATGGATAAAATCATGGAGATTTATGGTTGAGATGATGACAAGCTGTTGAAGACTGAAGCAGGTTCTAGATCTGCATTCTAAGGGCTCAGATCTATCATTGAGACACTGGTATGGTTACATTATTGTCTTGATGGGTAGTATTGCTTGTCGTGTTGTGAATGCTTAGGGAATTCTTGGTATGGCTGTTGTGATGTGGTTTATGTTGGTTGATGGAGTAAGCAGTACTCTTGTGATATGATTTCTATGGTATACTAGTTGTTTATACATGATTGAGATAACATTCATATTGATTGGTTGTGGAGTATGAGTAGACTATTGGAGAGCTTGGATCATTTTTGACTGGCTGTGGGTCAGTTTGGACAGTGAGAGATAGAAGAAAATATGATTGCAGGTTGCAAATGATATGAGCATGTGATGACAAGGATAAACCCTAATAGCTCAGAAGGTATACGCACGCTGTAGTATTGCTTGGGCGCATATACACATGGGTTGAAATACTGATAGGCCACGTGCATATGCGTGCTTCACTACCGACATGTTGCATACATGTTGCAGATTTATATCTGTTGAGGATTGTTGCCTCATCTCAGTTGGTGCTAAGTGTGTAAGTCGAGTCTTGCATGATAGAGCTTGTGCTCTTGTAGAGTTGTACTCTATTTAGTTGTTGCTGAAAAACCCTAAGGATTGTAGTCCGTAATAAAAATAAAATTGTACATACATCTTGTGTTCTTTGTGTTCCTTGTGGTGATGACTTGTTGATGATATATTGCTGATATATGTTGCTGATATGTGTTCACATCTAACTGGTTATAAATGACAACAATGAGTAATGAGTAAAATTTTGAATGCTAACTAATGAGTTTTGTGTAAGAGGGAAGTTTTGGGAAAAAGAGCCCCACACTCATTCACCCCCCCTCTAAGTGTGGTAGGTGTGTCCAACATGATGTCTTGAGAATGACTAGCCAGGTATGTGGGATTTTTTGAATCTACGGGCTGTGTGAAATATTATCTCAGAAATATTGTTTGCCATTCATTCATCAAGCCTTCCTTCTAGCACCAATTCTATCGAGGGGTCCTAAATCCCTTTAACTCAAAAACATGAACAAAACCTGCCACTGAGTTAAAATTAGACTCTGCAGCATTTGATAGTGTAATGGTTCTCCAGATCTATTGATCCAGTCAAATAATCAGTGGGATTTATGTAGTGATTGACAATATATCTTCTTATGAAAATTCCTCCTTTAGTTTAAACGTTCTCTTTTGTATTTTCTTTTAGTAGGTGGGTATGCTAAAAGATATGTGCTGGTATAAACCAACTGGGTAAAGGGGAAATCTTAACTACTGAAGAAGGATGAGCTTGGGATAACCCTCATGCTCCAGCATGCAGACAAATATTTTCATACCTGTGACAAGCCTAGTACTAATACATCAACTTGCTAGTATTTTAATTATTGATTGAGATACAATTATTGAAAGAAAAACATACATGCAATAAACTGATGGAAAGAAAAATAGTTTCCTTAGCTCTAACCATTAATCACACATTAACACACTGATTTTATTTCCATCATTAGATACAAGAACTATAAAAATATTGAATCAACTAACTTATCAATAGTTTCATAAACTCTTACTCATTACAACATCCATTCATGAGATAAAGTCATAAGTAATTCCTCCTTATGATCCAATCACACATGCCTTTGATTTAAAATAGAAATTTGTCTCCGGTCCTAAGAAAGAGTTCTCAATTAAGGTAGTTCCAAAATAATTCTTTACAATTCCAAAAATGAGGGTCATTGCCAAAACCATAGACCCTTTCTAAAAGGTCGATCCTCTTATTAATAAAAAATCATTAACTAAAAATAACTATCAAAAGTGCAAGCTAAGCAAAGCAAAACATCGCCACATGGTGTTTCCATCTCTTTGTCTTCTAAGAGTCATCGAATGGTTTCACTGAAGTGGATGAATCTTCTCATACTCTGACCATTTGACAAAGAGTTCCTCGCATGTGTTGGCATACGAGAATCTGTGTTGGTCCATCGGGGCCGAAAGGATCTCCTTTACTTCTACTGCTCGTGCCCGATACTTGACTATTTTGACCCTTAACTACTGTAATACTATTTGAGCCTTGATTGGGTGCTCCATGAACTTTTGTACTTGTCCTTACACCATTTTCTCCACCTTTGCTATTTCTACAGTCCACGTCGAGTATTTTTCTATATGTTGTTTGACTATGTCATGAAAGTCGAAAAAATCTTCAGGTAAGCCGAATTCTAGGAGACCGATGTTTTTAATCTCCCGATTAATCTTGACCCACCTTCTTTTGCAATAGACCCATTTCTCTTGAATCTCCCCTTGAGGTTCTTGGGCCATTTTCACCCAGTATTCAATTGCTTTCCTTATCCGATCTATGCTGCTATCCCTCAGCACCCGAATGCCATGCTCTTCAGTGTCTCGACCCTTTTGAACCAAGCTAATGTAATCAATTCTTTCCACTTCTTTGTGGGCCTTCTTGTACCATCTTTCCACATCTTTGCAGGTCTCTAGCACCATAAGAGTGTCTTCTTGGAAGTCGACTATCCCTGCAGTAGGTGTGATTCATTTGTGAATCTGCCGTATGCATCTTGGAATTCGCTTCTCAAAAATACCGTGGCCTGTGTGGAGTCCTGATAATATTTCACCAAATGGCGTAGATACTCCAACTCCTTTAGCGTAGCGGAAAACTCCTCTTCATCTTTCCTTGCTCTATCTAGGGTGGCATTTGTGATCGCCATCCCTGTGATGATAATCTCTGACATCTTGGCATGCTCTGTGTTGATCAATTTCTGCTCTGTGGTGATGAGGATCAAACTATCCAAAGTAAGCCTCCTTTTATTGGTGGTTCTCTTCACGATGGATTTCCTCTTTTGGTCGTAGGCGATTTCTTGTATATCGATGACCTCATCCACATGTTTGTGGATTTGTTGTTCTTCCCAAGTAAGAGTGTTTTCCAGGCTCCCGACGTTGTATATCTGTTCAAGATCGGGTTCCTGAACCTCTTTTGTATGTCCCAATGGCTCAACCTCCAATTTTTTCTCATTGAGTGGTAATGTACTGGCCAAAACCAAGGAATCAGGGGTAGGTTCGGTACTTACTTGGTAATCGACTATTGAGATGCTGATTTCCTATTGTGGAATTTCTTCTTCTTGTTCACCTGATCCTAGCTCATCTCTCAAGCTGTCCATTGGGGTTCCTGGTATGTCAAGTGGCTTAGCATCGAAGGAACTTTCTACCTCATGCTTGTTTTGTAGACGAATATGATTTGGAGCATCGAGACTCAGGGTGGATTATTTCTCTTTTCTTTCTCCTCTGTAATTTGCACCAGAGTGAACGTGGACACCTCTGAACTCTCCTCATCATCGTAGATGGTAATTAAATCGAAAAAGGGATTTGGTATAGTTGTCCTTCTTTATTTCCTCATAATATCAGGCCAAGCCGAAGCTTCCCCTAGTGATCCGACCTGTGGTGATGGAGATTCAGGGTTTTCTGACTAGGTGGTTTCTTCAATCTGTATCGGCTCTGGGCCACTTGGTTCTCCTCGTCTTTCGAATGGGTCATCGAATAAGATCCTCATCATTTATATTAGGTCAAGGTCATTTTTCAACTGATCGATGATCCTTTATGCCCCTTGTATTAAGAGCAATCCCCTTCTCTGTGCCTCTGTTGTCTCTGTTGCTTTGATTTCTTCCTTAACCCTGAGGTCCTCTTGAGCTGACTTCTCTATCGTTTCCACCTGTTCATCCATGCTCATGGCCTTGAATCTGGTCATGTTTGGGTTGGACATTCTCTGCACCACCTTGTCCCAGTATTGGGTGCTCTCTGTGAAAATTTCATCCTCAAATTTATCATGAGCATACAACCAACATGATGATACTTGCGAAGCATGTTGGAGGACTAGGCCTTTAGGGTCGTGCTTGCAGAATCGTCCTGTTGAGAACCTGAATTCAAGTTGGCTCAACTGTTCCAGTTTGGATTGAGCAATATCTTCCACTAGATAAAACCCTATATGAAAACTGTAGGGTATGAAATCCCGTTTCTTGTCTTTGACCAATGTGGCATGATATTCCTGCAGGATGGTATGATAACATATTTCTCCCACAACGAGCCAATCTGGGTCATGATAAGGTAGGATATGTGGTGCTCTAGTGGCCCCAAATACTCTGATGTAGGTTGAGTGTTCGTCTACATACCAATGACCTACCTTTGCTATCATTTTCTTGGCTGCCGCGGATAGTCTTGGGCATTCCTTCTTAAAAATAATAAAATAAATGCGAGCGATGAAATTCATCACATATGAGTGCATATGAAATTTTGTACATGTTCTCCCATAATATGTTGAAGTATAGATGGACCGAGAGCTCCACAACATGCCATCTTAGATTCATGCCGACGAAGACGTTCCTTGCACACATGACATTGATGAGGTATGAGGCCATATAGAAAATGGCTGCCTCCCCTTCCTTCAGCATTTGAGACTGTTGTACACAGATGATCAATTATTTTGAGATTATCTCTCCCCAGTTGAAGCTGCTCCTGAATATCACCACTGTGTACGCCAAAGGCATCCATGCTTCCGAAAACTTGGAGCAATCCTTTTCTCCATATAGCTGGTAGATGAGAGCCATCAAATAGATGTATGGCTCCCTAAGGTTGATTTTTCCATACCAACCATTTCTCTGGTTAGTGAAATTATTTCCCTCTTTCCACCATGAATCCAACAACCAGATGGTGTCATGGAATTGATATAAATTCACCATGAAGTCCATGTTGAGATGCTCCTCTAGGTCCCTAAGCTTGTAGTATTTTTGGACTTCTGTTAGGAGGAAACATCCGACGCATTCGCCATTCTCATCGTTGATCAAGAAATTATGACCATCCATATGGTTGATGAGCCATTGAAGAACCTCTATGCAGGGGAAAAGGAGGGTTCTTCTTTCCACCATGTGTAAATACGACCGTCGGATGTTGGGGAACACTTGGTCATCGAGCGCCCTTACATCCAGGTCACTGTGTGGGATATACTCTGGGTATTCTTCTCGTCTAATTTTGTTGAAGAGATCCCACCAGTGTGGGAGAGATACTTTGGATATGGTGCTTGCCTCTGTATCACCAAAGGCCGGAGGCTGGACAAAATATTTCTTTGTTTCTCTTTTGACGACAAGTTCCGCCCTAGGGGTGTACTCCAACTGCCTCATGGTCCTCGAAGAAGAACCTTCACCTATCTCGACTTCTTTCATATTTGGTTCTCTTGGCGAGCGTCTGTTAGTTGGTTTTCTTGGTGGAATCTTACCTACAACTATAACATATCTTAGAGATTGTGCAATACAATTGGGTGCACATATATAAATTATAACCAACAAATTGACAGACTTGGATACATACCTCTGAAGCTTGTTAAACTTGGATTTTGATAATCAAAAGGGTCAGTACAGTCTCGAGTCACTCACTTTTCTCCTACAGACACTCTGGAATTCAACTTACGTGCAAGATGAATTTGTTCAAAATGGTTCTAGATATTTAAATAGGGATGACCTTACCCTATCGCATCAACCATTCAATTTGGGTTATGAGTGAAATTTCAACAAATCTGCCGCCAGATATTCAGAGATGTTTAAACTTAAATTCATCATGGGTTGACGGTGGAGGTGTGGATGGTAATGTGTTCTATCAATGATTTCAAAATGATGTTGTCTAATCGGCACACGAGGTAGCAACTAATGCGGGATCGGGCATTAACTAGTTCATTAAATGTCCAAAATCCAATCGTATCTTATGTTGCAAACATCCATCGTTCCGCTCTTCCAATTGGTGGATCAGGGGTTGGGATTGTACTATGAAAATTTTCATTGATATCCTCCTGAAAAATCTCCAACGTCGATCGATCTTGCTGTACAGAGATGACGTGGAAAAGTTGACTAGGAGGCATGACTAGGACCTAGGGAACTAAAATGACTCGGGATAAAACTAGACCGTACGACCCTCTTCTGTGGTAAAGAAACATGGAATTCGAGACCAGTGAGTTCAATCGCTCGTGTCAGTCAGATTTGGGACTTTCTTTAAGTCATATGTTTCTAAAACCTAAACCTAACTTGCCGACGCCCAAAAGTGTCAAGGATCGACGATTGACGATAAACCTACCCAAGTGCTCTCAGATTGGATCCCTCTAAAAAGTCTTGATGCCAAAAAACACATCGGGGATCGACGATCGGAGATAAATTTATCACAATCGAAATGATTGTCGTGATATTTTTGGATTTCCCCGATCTCGATAAAGTGCATCGGGCATTGGCTATCAAAGATTTCTCGAAACTTTATGGGAATAAATTATGCAAATCAAAACCACCTTCTGCCTATGCCAATGAGAATCGATGCTTGACGATTCTTTGTGTGGTTCCCTTACTTACTTGAATTCTTTCTGATGCCGAACCTGACAACATTAGGTGCATTGTTTAGCTGTCGATTCTTAATTCGGGTGTTAAGGTATTTAAGATATGAGGTTTCACAAGTTCAAACAAAACTGATTAGGTGATAAGAGACATGAAAACAAACAAAGATAAACCATTTCCTAAAATTACATTGAGTCAGACAATGAAGAAAAGAAGTGTTACCCAAAAAGTGACAAAATTTGATAAGGCTTTTAGGGTGTGTTGAGTGCTCAACAAGACAATTGCCTTAGCTATCCCATGCAACCTAGCAATTTCCCTCATGTAAATTTTTGCAATATTAGCTGCTGTATGAGTCATTTTTATAGGAACAAAATGAGCGACCTTTTTCAATTTATCAACTGCCACCATTATTGAATCATGTTGCCTTGTTGTACTAGGAAACTTAGTTATAAAATCAATGTTTACCACTTCCCATTTCTTCTCTAGAATTGGTAATGGTTGTAGCAAACCCATTGGGTGTATATGCTCGGCCTTCAATCTCTAACATTCCATACATCTGGAAATGTAATCAACAACATCCTTCTTCATCCCAGACCAAAAGAATTGGTTCTTACTGCTGCAATTTTTTTTTCTGGTAGTTGGTATGTCCACCATGTGGAATATTATGCATTTCTTTCAATACCAAATTCCTAATTTCTCTAGAAATAGAAACAAAAATTACATTCTTATGCATAAGTAATCCATATTCCTTGAACTCATACTCTTTAATTTTCCGTTGTACATTTTTCTGCTGTAAACTTTCTTTTACTTGTAGGTAATGCTGATCTGTAACAACGACATCCAACATATGCTCTTCAAATCTGACTGATGCATACTAATGGTTGTAGCATGCATGAGATGTATCCTTCTGCTGAGTGCATTACCAAATTTATTTTCTTTTCCTTTGATATGATTTATGTCAAAGTCATACTCACTTAGAATTCCAGCCATCTTGTCTTCCTGACATTCAAAGTTTGTTGTTCAAAAAGATATTTCAGACCGCTATGGTCTGTTCTTAATTTAAATCTCTTTCTCACGAGATAATGTCTTCACATATTCAATGCATGAACTATGGAAGCAAGCTCCAAATCATGTGTGGCATAATTCCTCTCATGTTCTTTAATTTTTTTGGCTCATAACTAATTGCATGTCCATTTTGAGTGAGAAATCCACCAAGTTCTTCCTTGCATGCATCTATACATACCACAAAATTCTCATTTGGGTCAACAATCTTAGTTGCATTGGTAAGTAAATCTTTCAACAAATTAAAATTCTCTTCACACTTTATTGTCTGTTCAAATTTAATTCCCTTCTTTGTAAATAAGTGATGGGATGACCAATTTTAGATAATCCTTTTATAAATCTCATGTAGTATTCAGATAATCCTATAAGGGATCTAACTTCTGAAACATTTCTTGGTGCTGGTCATCCCTTAATGGATTCAATCTTCATTGGATCTATTGCTATACCTTCTTCTGAAATAATGTGTCCCAAATAATGGATTTTCTCTTGGTAAAAAGAACACTTATTAAGCTTAGCATACAACTAATGTTCCCTTAACAATTGCAACCCCAACCTTAAGTGATGTTCATGCTCTTCCTTTGAATTGGAATAAATGAGTATGTCATCCAAGAACACAATGACAAACTTATCCAGATAATTTCTGAATATGCCATTCATTAAGTCCAAATGGCACCACTACAAATTCATAATGTCCATACCTAGTTCTAAGGATTTCTTACTAATATATTCTTCCTTGATTCTTACCCGATGGTATCTTGATCTCAAGTCTATCTTTGAAAATATCTTTGCCCCGCTTAGCCGATCAAAGAGGTCATCAATTTTGGGTAGAGGGTATTTATTCTTCTCAGTGGATTTATTTAGTTGTCTAAAGTCAATACACTATCTCAATGTTCCATCCTTCTTTTTGACAAAGAGTACTAGTGCTCCCCAAGGTGAAACACTTGGGAATATTTACCCTTTCTTCAACAATTCTTCCAACTTCATTTGTAATTATTTTAATTCTAGTGTACTCATTTTGTAAGGATTTTTTGATACTGGGGAAACTTCTGATACTAAATCAATAGAGAAATATATCTCCCTCTTGGGTGGAAATCCTGGTATTTCTTGGAATACATCTTCAAACTCTTGCAATACTGAATAATATTCAAGGCTTGGCCCTTTGGTACTTTATGGTTCCTATACATGAGATGCATTCATTGACATCATTTCCTGAAACATCTCTTCAATTGTAAGACTGAAGTCTCCCTTATAGAAATGGGTTGTGGAATTTCTTTCACAGTGCTTTATTTTCTTTCTTCATCAAGACATGTAAATGTCTTGTCATGACAATGTAGGACAACATGATGCTGGTCAAACCAATCTATTCCAATTAGGATATCATAAGATCCTAATGGGATGATATTCATATAAAAATTAGTACTCACTCCATTTAGATTTGTTGGACAACCTTTAATAGTCTCATTGATCCTTCTTTTGGTTCCCGTGGCTAGCTAAACCAAACTTGACTTTTCAAGCTTAATTTTCTCCAAACATAATTTTTCCACTATTTTAGGATCAATGTAACAATGGCTTGCTCCTGAATCAATTAAAATAGAAACATGATGATTAATGATCTTACCTTCCACTTTGATCATATTGTATTGGTATTCTACTTGTCGATCTTCTAAGGTTGTATATATTCTTGGAATACTTCTACCCATGTCTTCTACTATTGTAGCCTCTTGGATATTGTGAATGGTATTGATTTTGTCTTCTCTGTGAGGACAATCCTTGTACATGTGATCTTCTTTGCATCTCCAACAAATTGATTGGTATTCTTCCCATTTTTCCTAAGGAGTCTTCTCTCTTGGGCTCATCCTTAGCAGATTGATGTTGCTGATTTTTATTATGACTATTTCCATTGAAAGGAGGTTTGAATCCCTTCCTTCTCTGATCAGATTTGTGTTTCTTCTTATCCTTCCAATATTGTTGTAAATATTCTCTTCCCTTTCCTTGTTCATATAGGTACTTAGCCTTTCTGATGGTCTCTTTCAAATTTATGGGCTCATCATATTGAATCTTTGCTTTATAAAATGATGGAAATCCACTCAAGAATGTATGTATCTTCACCTTCTCATCCCTTATAAACCCTACATACTTCAACAATCCCAAGAACTTGTTACCATATTATCCCATGGTCATGCTTCCCAACATGAGTTCAAAGAAATCGTGCATTTTCTTGTCATAGAAGTGCTCTGAAAGATACTCCTTCTGAACATATCTCTTGAATTTCTTCCAAGTGACCTTGCTCTCATTAATGTGTTCAACTTGCTTCAACTGATCCCACGACATAACAACTTTTCCATGCAAATGGTATGTGGAAATTCTGGATTCTAGGTTAGATGAGTAGTTGTGTAATTGAAAATACTTCCTGATTCCTGGAAACCATGCTTCAACATCATATTCCCTTTCTCTTTTTTCCATCAAATGATGGTGGCTTAAGCTTCCTCAGCTCTCCTTGCAAACTATCCAATTCAGGCCTTCTTCTTTAGTGCCTAACGGGAGACACTTCTAGACTACTTATGGAGTCTTCAGATGCATAAAATTTCCTTGCTGAATAAGGAGGTGAGTGATGTCTATGGATTCTACTAGCACTTCTTGAATGACTAGCTCTTCTGTAGTTATCTCTTCTTTCATGATGCCTTCCTTCTTCTTACTTTCTTGAGTCTAATCCATTCTTTGCCTCTCTATGCAACTAATTTAGGCTTTGCATCATTTAAGAATTTATTTGATTTTTTTCTCTCATCATCTTCTCATTGTCTTCTTTGTAACTATGCACTTGTATTCTCAAGCTTCTCATAGTCGCTATTAATGTTTCTTGTTCCCCTATGCTCCTGTGCCCATTTGATTCCATCTCTGCATTACCAGCACTGATGTTTTAACTTTTGGCTTCTTTCTCATGAATGAAGGCTCCCTCTCCTTCCTCCATGTCCCAAATATGCATTTTTATCTTGAATTGATATGTTTATATCCCTTAATTCTACGAAATGTGCAAGCAACCATTTTTGTTATAATTTTGCATATTATAGAAATTGATCAATTAATGCTATAGGTATTTTTTATGATTAATTCATGAAGAATTTAATCATAGTTCTCCCAATTCTATTCATTCCAAGTTATTCTTCTCTGAACCAACTTTTCAACTACTATTCTCTTTCTCAATTCTGAGTCTTGATGCATAAATTTATTTATGGAAAAGGAAATGAAGAAATATCCATTAGCACATGAAACATAGCTTCAACGTTCAGTGATCATCCAATCATTCCTTCATATTTAATCTTGACCATGAGTCTAGTTTTCTTCGGATTAGATCACAATTGTCAATCTTCTTACTTTCCACCTCAATATGTAACACATCTTTAATGCATGGAAACCGTTTGATATAGACCTCGGATTAATCTTGACCATTGATCCTATTTTCAAATAGTTTGAACCTTCAGCTCACAACCACCGTCTAGTCAGATCTCTGATTAGCCTCAACTGTCGATCTGTTATTTGGATGGATTCACCGTGGGTCTAAGGTATATCTTTTCATACCTATGCGGCCTATAGAATGCACCTTCTTGTTTCTCCGCACTCATTTTGAACCTATACTTAGACCCATTTGCAAAACTTTCTCCGCAGTTCTAAGAAATAACTTTTCATACTTCCATGAACTCTAGAAGGCACCTTCACGTTCCATTGCACTCACTTTGCACCCATACTTAGAAATTTTTCTAAGTATTTCACCATGGGTCTACAAGACATCATGAGACATTGGATATCTCACCCTATGGGCCATTTGATCCGTGACAAATGGTGACCTCTTGGGCCATTGAATCTCTCACCCTCTGATCCGTTCGATCTGTGACAAGTGGTGACCTCCTAGATCGTTCGATCTATTCCTCATACTTAGACAATTTCTCATATCTCACCACACTCCACAACATCTCCATCTTCCTGATTGATTCTTGACACTTAGTCAATTTATGAGATCTCGCGATGCTCCATGATACATCTCCATTCTTCTCTTATCCTTACCTCATCTGTTTGACCAATTCTTTATACTTAGTCGATTTTTGAGATTTCATCGCGGGTCCATCTGATATCTTCATTCGACCGATTCCTTATTGATACTTATCCTTTTCTTGAGACATCTCTATCGAAATGATTCTCCATACTTAGTCATTTTTCAAGATCTCATCGCGATACGTGAGTCTACAACATTTGACTGATTCTTGTGACCTCGTCCGTCTAACCGATTCTCCATACTTAGTCAATTTTCAAGATCTTAATGTCCTGATGTTGCATATGAGGTGTCTTCCACATGGACATCTTCTTCAAATTCTAGATGAAATGGCATCAATACATGTCTTGACACATGGCATCTGCATAGCTACTTGTTATAGCCCCGACGTGGACTCCCTCTGATGTGGCACTCATCTGACTCAACACGTGGCACTAATGAGGTTTCTATTATGGTGCTAACATGGCTGAGCTAGCCCACCGGGTACTGTCCCCAATATTTTGATCTTAACCATTGATCTATGGAGATGAATGGTCAATATTTAACCTATTTTGTGTTCCCAATTCTTCACAACAAAAGTTAATGTCTTGTGTGTGGTTCCATACTCGTCCATTCTCATTTAACTATGTAACTCCACCCTTTTCTTTATAAACCATTTGTAGTTGTTTTCCTTTATATATATATATATATATATATATATATATATATATATATATATATATATATATCGACTGTCACCATTCACACCAGTCTGAGTAGTCGGGACCTTCTTTTCAAGCTTGACACTTCTTAGATCTGTAGTGAGATTCGTCCAACTTTTCATCACTCCATTCCCCTAATTATTGTGCAACCACGAATCTATTTCATGCACAAACATCTCTATTCTCAATTCACGGTAAACACACAAAGATTTTCATAAATTCAACAACACACAAATGTATTTGCACTCAAATACTCCTCAACACATAGGGGTATTCTCTACTTCCTATGTCTTGTTCGATTCACAAATTATTCCAGAAAATCTCCATGCAACAACTTCTTCTTTCCCATTGAAAAGTAATTATTTTATAAAGAAAGTATTGATCCTATAGTAGGCCCTTAAGGTCTGGTGCTATAACCTACAACTCTGATACCATCTATGTAATGTGCCTAACCACCATGATGAGCCATGCTACTTCCATAACACCCTTCTAGAACACTCTAATACCACTTTTTAATGTACCCAACCACCAGCAGGTTAGGTCGTGCTACTGCAAAGTCTCACTTCAAGAACTGAGTTCGAATTCTGCTAAAAATTAACTAATAAAGAAACATGAAAGAAACACAATAACAACACATGCGATGATCAATATTCATGCTAGACTTTAAAATAATTCTTAAACATGCCATGCACAACAATAACCATCAAGTTGGAGCATTAAACATAAATATATTATAGATAATAATTAATACACATTAGAAATAAATATACAAGCAAAAGAAACCATGACAGAGAACACTTATCTTAAATAAAACCAATCACCAACTAGCTAGAGACCAATGACATTCCACCCAACTGTAGACATTGTTGTTCCAAGTCTCAAAAACGTGTCACCCTAGAGCTAGGGCTATGAATCCACAAGGACGAGTTCCAGAGAGACACTCAACTTCCCAAACCAGTCAACACTCAATATATCACAAGTTTCTCCACACAAAACAATCCAAAGTACACCATCTCTCTTCTCTCTAGTGCACATAACCCAAAGACAATGAACCCCGTTCTCTACCATGCAGTCCCTTAAGTTGTCCACTTCTTTCTAGGGATCTAGTGCATTTGGTCAAGAATCGCCGTGCTGGGACTCATAGGATTTGCAGTTGTGAACAAGGTTTAGGACATTCCAATGCATCTCATGAATACATGAACCATTTCATGGCTAGAATACACCAATAATTAGTACAACCAACAAAACAATGGCTTCTTTCTTTAACAATTCATCCCCATGTCCCTGCCAATAACATGAATAAATGAGGAATAATGAATGAGAAAAAAATGAATGAAGAGTGAACAAGTGAACAACAAGGAAGAACGATGAGGAAGAACCCCAAAATATTCCACAAGATGTGTTTATGAAATTACATGCAATAAAGAACCACATGGAATTTTCCCCAAGAAAATCATGTAATTACTTCTTTCTCTCTAAAATTCCAAGATGGGTAAATAAAATGAAATATAAATACTTAACCCCTTTATCCCCCTCTCTCATGGAATAATAGCCCTGTATAACTCTTGTCCTTGTCCTTCTTGCAACCAACGATGTATTTTATTATTTACAATGTTCAAAGTATTACATTTCCTAGGCACTCCTACCTTTCATCAACAAAACAAAATACGTTATTAATATAGGGACTCAAATCTAGAGAATTACACTGAGTCCCTCCATCAACTTCCTCATAAAAAATGTCCTTAGAAATGACCATAAATAGTTTATGTTCCTTACATTTATATGCCCTAGAGAATATTTTTCATCATAGTTGTCGCAGAGACCCTTGAGTTAACGTTCTTCCATTTCATCCATTGTTAACTTGTGTACCTTGAGGGGTGGGGTAGGCTGCTAAGGATATACCATATTTGGGTGGGGACATGGAGCAAAGTTGGGGAATTTAGACTAAGCATATGATATAAATTGGGAGTGACAAGCAAGCTAAGTGGCCTCCAAACAAGTAGTAGGGTGGTTCTTCTCTACTTGGGATTTTATTTCTCCCTTAAAACCATTGATAATGCATTGCTTAAAAAACATTCGTCGATTAATTTTTCGTTCTAAAATCCAAATGTTCAAAAGCATCAATATAGTTTTCAACTATGCCAGTTTAACACAATTTGGTAAGTTAGGCCAAAATATTTGTATCTTTGATAAAAACATGCAAACAAGGATTTCACAAACTACCTCCATGTAGTGACCCCTGGAGATGCGTTCTTATTCTATTTCCACCATTCTCTATCTAGATAGAGGATATTGATTTTGAGTTTCAATAGTTCATTTTCTAGCGCACAAAGGGAAAAGTAGTGTTCCATTTGGTCAACCCAACCAGTTTGATCTAACCCATCAAAATTATTTAGATCATCTTTAGGGAGGTGAGGTGCCAGATTGTGGGGATAGTGAGAAAATGAGAAATTATTAGTGGGACCTTCTTAATCCTTAAGGTGATTACTGTTGGATTACTGAGAGGGTGGGGGGGGTGAATACGTAATAGAGATTTTTAATCCTTTTAACCACAATATGTAAGTGCTATTTATCTTTATGATCAATATACCATTATCATTCAACAAGTGTAGAATAAATAAACCATGAACAATGAACAATCATAAACATACATAGTACACCAATATTTTTATGTAGAGACCCAATGCGAGAGAAAACCACGAAATGATTTTTCTTATATGTCTTTAATAATTACATTCATTGGAAGCACCAAATTCCTTTTTTCTCCAGCTGCAACTGGAAGGAGGCTCTGACCCCCTATATTTTTAGGCTACAACCTGAGGGAATATCCAAATACACAATTCTCTGGCTACAACCAGAAGGAGGCTACAACCCCCTATGTTCTCTATCTATAACCAGAAGGTGGCTACAACCACCTATCCTTGCCCTGTCCTACCACCTTGAAATATAAGTGTCAAATGGTGAAACCAATGCCACACTATCACTATGAGATATACCTCTGTAAACCTGTACCAAACTGTACCAAGAACATGTAACCAACCTATGCCACTGACCTGTAACCAATCTGTATCTGTACTCATCCTGTACCAACAAAACCTAATAGGTACGCGACCTGTATATGTTGTAGCTTGCCTATGTACACACTCTGTCTATACTATAGCCTGTGTATATACGCGACATGTCTATACTGCAACCTGCATACACCTTCAGTAAGCTAGGGTTTTCACCTTTTCCAAAAATTCAAATATTTTTCTACCTTTGTCACAACAACCTGCAACTTGTCATTGTGTCTTATATTTAGTTGTTCCCTATGCATACATCATCTTATACATTCCTTAACCAAGTGCATCTATGTCTCTCTAGTCATGTGCCATACATGTGTGTACAATCATGAATACGTGTAATAATCCTCACATGGACTAGACATCAAATTCTTATTGATATGCAACCTCACACCATACAAACACCTTCACAACCACTTCACAACCACTTCACAACAAAAACCCTCAACCATGTACCAAGAAATACAAACTATGTCTCAACACTTGAACCAACAAGATGAACCAATGAATAATACCAACATACTATTGTTGTATTTCTATAGATCTAGATCATACCATAAGTGCCATACAACCAACACCCTATCTAGGGAAAAACCTCAAACTCCCATAACCATATCTCATGAAGACAACAATATCCAACTACACATAAGAATATGACTTACCTTTTGAATCTGTAGATAGATCTGTTGTACCTGATCATTGTAGACCTTCCTGGGAGCTTGCTTTCAGACTCTGAGAACCTGACACCCTCAACAACTCAATATTTCATGGATTTTCCCACATGTACGCACCCTATTATACTACCAAATCACGTACGTATGCACCCTTCTCCATTGTATCCTATGTACACCTAAAAAACTAGGTTTTTTTTTTCCAGTATTTCTGCAATTCCAAAACTTTCACCATCAACCCTTCATGCTACCTCAGACTTGCGTAACTTCAGTTGTATCAATGAGTACCTGCAATAAACCTTACACAATAATAGATATTAAATGTGCTCAATAGGTGCTAATAGGAGAGCCTTTCTCTCTTATTTATACTTCCATGTAGCTTCCTCAAGGGGTTACCTTCTAACTAACTTAACCCAACTTCCTTCTTTTAGGGCTAACCCACTTCTAACCACTTGTCCACTTATAACCATTTTATTCATAAATAGTAAACTCTCCACTTCTAGTTGCAACTAATTTATTTTTAATTATTTTCTTATTGCAACAACTTAACCCATGATTAAATCCTGGTTTCACCCACTTGAATAGTCAACTTCTTATAGGAGATTCTAGAATAATTTGACTTATTTGACCTTCTAGGGGCTTCTAGATAACTCAAGATTGTTCTCCAACTTCACAAGGCCATAACTCTCTAACCGTGAGGATTTATGTGATGTTCCACATATCACCAGAAATGGAATGACATGTACTATCCATATAGAATAGTCTTACCTGCAAATATACTAATATTCATACATTTATACATCAAACAAGATTAAGTCCCTTAACCATATTGTTGGAGCTACTGTAATTTTCTACCGGACTTGCTTCAAGGGTTGACATCAATGAAAACCAACCCAATTAATAAACAATCACCCCCTTTGGCATTGATGAAAACACTCTGATGCAACACTACATTCATATCGCTCATGCCCCCTTTGTGACCATCACTCCCCCTGGAAACATGCCTATGTGCTCTCTCTCCAAACGTCTACTATTTATCCATGCATCTGATGAATCTCTCCCCCTTTGACATCAACAGAAAAGGTAACTTCCCGTCGGGGCTTCTCCCACTAACTAAACTGTCCTTGGGGCTTCTCCCCATGACTGAACTCTTCCTGAAACTGCTCCTCCAAACTAAACTATCCTCTTTATGGTGCTTCGTCGTGTAAATATAAGGAATATGAGATAAGCATTCAAAAGTATTGATTTTGGAGTAGAAATTACTACAAGTCTCCGTCGAAGATACTCAAAATATTCCCTTGGAAGAAATTTTGTAAAGATATATGCAAGCTGTTCTTTTGTTCCCACATATTCAACTATGATTTTCCTCTCTACAACCT
>ML793207.1:451641-461893 GCA_009831015.1 Picea engelmannii | reverse complement strand
CGGACCTTAAAAGGGTAAGTGATTACTTGTGATCTTTTAGAATTTTGTTTCTGTGCTCGAAAAGTATTAAGAGAAGCTTTCCAAGATCACCATACTTTTGTTGATTTAATAGGTTAGGAAGGTTGGTAGTGCGATCAATATTTTGAAAATGAGATCTAATATGGGTATAGGCTGAACAATCTAAGAGAAAGTGTTTTTCATCTTCAACCTTCTTAGTGTCACAAAGGTGACACACTCTTTCATCCCATGGAGTTTTAGGAATTGACCAACGCCCAGTTTCACTATGGAGCTCGTGTGAATTTGTTCTTATCTTAGCAATGCTTATTTTTTTCTTTACACTTGGAAAAACAGATATATAATTTTGATCTTCTAGATTAGGGTTGATTACATCTTTATAATACCTTAATTTTCTTTTTTCCTCTAACTCTTTATCACACCACATTTTTTCCTTAATTTTGATTTGACAATTTTTTTAATAGTATCTTTATTCTGCAAAATGGTTTCTGCCATGATTCCCCAATAGTTTAGCCAAGATCGGGCATCTTTATGCCATCCTTGCTTGAGTTGATGGTGGTTATGACTTGATTTGGAAGCAATTTTAGGTAGCCTCTTGTCTTCCATGTTGTTTAACTTGTTCTTATACATTAGGTATCTAGTCATAGTAATGCTCTCAATGGGGGTGAGGCTTGTTTCTTTATGCCATTAAACACTAATAAAGTAATACATTAGTAAAGTAATAATACATTAATAAAGTGATGATATATTAATAAAGTATTAATACATTATAATAATGCATTTATAAATTAGTATAATATATAAATACATTATAATTAATATATTTATATATTAATAAATAATATGTTGCTATAGTATCAATACACGTATTAAATTAATACACTAATAAATAATTTATGGTTCAATTCCCATAAATATAGCAAGAAATTTTTATATCAAAGTATTAATAAGTTAATAAAATATTATTAATTAACACATTAGTAAAGCACTAAAATATTAAAAAGGTATTAAAGTTTTAATATTACATGAAAGTGATAAAGTAAAAACACATTCATAATACATTATTACATACATATAAAATATTAACCATGATACTAAGGTTGACTGTGATTATGACTATGATTGACTTTAATCATAAAAGACCACAAAAAATCATGCCCATGACTATGGGTGGTGTGTACATGTGTATTGGAAATGTTCGTCACAATGTGATGGTGGGAGATATTTCGTCGCATTGCAACAAATGGAAATGTTTATGACAGTAGAAAAATCTATGTTCATGTGATATTGAGAGATCTTTATCATCATGAAACACTCGAAAATGTTCGTGCCATTGTGATATTGGGAAATGTTTATGACAGTATTGCATTGGGAAATGTTTGTGATAATGTCACGGTGAGAAATGTTCGTCACAATTTCACATTGAGAAATGTTAGTCACATTACGATGTTGGGAAATGTTCATCAGAAATGTGGTTGATGTTGGGAAATTTTCGTCACATTGCAATGTTGGGAAATTTTCATCACATTGTGATATTGAGAAATATTCATCAATTTCCGATGTTGGGAAATGTTCTTTAATTGCAAAGTTGGGAAATATTCCTCACAATGCGATGTCATGAAATGTTCTGACATTGCGACGTTGATAAATATTTATCACATTGCAACATTGAGAAATGTTCGTAACATTGATACGTTGGGAAATGCTCGTCACATTGCAATGTTGAGAAATGTTCGTAACATTCTGATGTTGGAAAATGGTCATGACAATGCAAAATTAGTAAATGTTCATGACATTGCAACATTGGGAAATGTTTGTCACAATGCAACAATATTGAATGCTCATCACATTGCGATGTTGGGATATGTTCGCTAGAATGGGACGTTGGGAAATGTTTGTGAGATTGTGATGTTAGGAAATTTTCATCACATTGTGATGTTGGTAAAAGCCCGTCACATTGCGACGTAGAAAAATGTTCATCGCATTGTGAGGTTGAGAAATGTTACATTACGATATTAGGAAATGTTCGTCACATTGCAACGTCGGGAAAAATTAATCACAATGAAAATTTCAATGTTGGGAATTATTCCTAAGAACCCGATTTCATGAAACACTCGACACATTGTAAAATCATCTTTTACTTTTGTGATGTTGGTAAATGGTAGCCACAATGAAATGTTGGGAAATGTTTGTCACATTGCGACGTTGATAAATGTTCGTCACATTGCGACGTTGATAAATGTTCGTCACATTGCGACGTCGAGAATATTTCATCAAAAAGAAACATAGGTAATAAATCATTGCAATGCGAGCTGAGGAAACAATCGACAAATTGTAGAATCATATTTTATTTTTCTGACCTTGGGAAATGGTCGTTACAATGCAACGTGGGGAAACGTTTTTCACATTACGATGTCGGGAAGTGTTTTCCACACTGTGCTGTTGAGAAATGTTCATCACATTGTGACATTGGGAAGTAGGCATGACAATGTGACATTAGGAAATGTTCGTCACATTGCAACATTGGAAAAGGCTTGTCACAATCCAACATTGGGAAATGTTCGTCACATTGCGATGTTGGAATATGTTTGTTAGAATGTGATGTTGGGAAATGTTTGTAGCATTGAGATGTTGGGAAATGTTTGTCACATTGTGAAATTGAGGAATTATCATCACATTGCAAGGTTGATAATTTGTTTTCACATTTGCAATGCTGGGAAATGTTCATGACATCGCGACATGGGGAAATTTTCATCAAAATGCGACGTTGGGAATTAGTCATCATGATGCGAAGTCAAGAAACAATCGACACATTGTAAAATCATATTTGATTTTTGTGGCATTGGGAAATGGTCATCATAATGCAATGTTGAGAAATATTTTTCACATTGCGACGTTTAGAAATGTTTCACATTGCGGCATTGAAATTTTTTTATCACATTGAGACGTTGGGACATTTTGATGAAAATATCCCAACAATGTAATGTGATGAAAATTTCCCAATGTTGCATTTCAAGAAACATTTCCCAATGTCGTGATGTCATGAACATTTCCTAATGTTGCATTGTCATTAACATTTCCCAACCTCGTAATGTGATGGACATTTCTCAATATTGGTAAATGTACGCCACATTATGACAATGAGAAATGTTCATCACATTGTGGTGCTAGGAAATGTATACTAGATAACAAAGTATCCTCAAATGTCTTATCCCTAGTTTCACTCATGACAATTCCTCCTCCAAAGTATTGTCCCCCAATATCCTGTGAGGACTCTTATTCTGCACATATAATGTCATGTTACATGCCTCTACCTAATTAAACATAGGAAACTCTCGGTCATGTATCATTTCCCTAGAAAAAATTATAATGGATTGGTTCTTTCTATTTTCAACCCCATTTTTTTTAGTGTTGTCTCAGAGTGCCCTCTTGATACTTTCCTCCTTGCATAAATCCTTGAAGGCATTGGAGGTGTAGTCTCCCCCATTATCTAACCTCAATACATTGATCTTATTTCATGTCTAGTTCTCAACCTAAGCTCTACACTCCTGAGACTAACTGAACATATCATAGTTGGTATTCATAGAGAAGATCCAGGTTTTCCTAGAAGAGTAATGAATAAACACCAAATAATATGATGCTCCCTACATTGATGTTACTAAATTCAACCCTCCCTCCCTCTATGTCTCTCTCAGTCCTTCCCCTCCCCCTCTCTTGATGTATCTCTCCACTTCCCTCCCTCAAAACCCCACATTCATCTCTCCCTCTTCCCCATTCCTAATACTTTGGCATCTCTTAATATCCCCCTCTCTCCCACATCCCCCTCTCTTCCCCTATCTCTACAGCTTCATTTCTCTCCCACCCACATTAAACCCCCCATATATCCCTCTCTCTCCCTTTCTCTCTCTGATCCGGGTGGATATCGATGGCCACCCACCTTTTTCGACTCGCTCAAAACTGTTTTCTAGCAATTTTGGCAATCTACTATTTTTAGCAGGTTTTAACTTCTGGGGCCATTTTGAGGGCCTAAATGAAGGTTTTTAAAGATAGAGGTTCTCAATGTTATCCAATGTAATCATTGAGGCTCCAAAATGAATCTCCTCGACGATACCTTTCCAAAGAGCTATCACACGCCTAAAACAAAGATCGTATGCAAAAGTTACGACCCTGGGAAGTTGATGTACTCACTTACCCAAATGGGGCCCACATGACTTTTGGCGCTTCAACTCCTTTGGTTAGATTTTAGATGTCTAGGACTTTTGTCATTCTCATTTATTGTAAAAAGTACTTCAGAGCCTCATTGTAATCATCTTCTTTCGAATGTGAGTAGTCGTCACATCTCTTCTCAGAGATAAGCTGCCACCATTCTAGCGAGTCTTTCACTATGTATTTTTACAGTCTCTATACATTTATTTGATTAATAGAAATCGTGTATTACTATATATCTATGTTTATTGTTGCATCTCTGATACATTTCTGTTATATTATTGAATATCTGCAATATCTCTGTGCATTTCTTTATTATATCTCCCCTCTCATTTCGTGACGAAAATAATCTGGATCAGTGGTATCAGAGCAGGCTACTCTTGATCATTTTTTCAGTGCATGTCCCCGACGAGGTCTGAGTATAACAAGTTGGGTCTCAATATTTTCTCTCTTGAAGAAAATTTCTCTCACACACCCAAGAAACCCTCAATGGCGGAAGAAAAGAAAATCGACGGAGGAGACAATCCTATCAATCTGTTTATTGAGCAAGATCTCATGCAACAGAGGGACGAAATGATGGAGAATTTTGCCCACATCCTTAAATGCCTATTGATAGCATCAGGCGCATCTTCATCAAGCAGCCACTTTGAAGGCACCTCGCCTTTCAAGGTACATGTTAATTTTGATATTCCCATATTTGAAGGTCAAATAGATGCAGATGCCCTGGATAAATGGTTAAATCTGCTAGAAGGTTATTTCTCTGTTCATAATTTTTCTGACAAGGAAAAGATCACCTTCGCACTCCTTAAAGCTCTCCCCCATGTAAAACATTGGTGGGAAAATTATTGGGAGCAGAGTTCCACAGAGGACTCTGGAATATATGGGGCCGATCCCACTTGGGATTTTTTTGTGGATACGGTAAAGGAACAATATTAACCAATTGGAAACTATGAGGACCAGTACATGAGATGGACCACACTATGGCAAGAGAGGGGCCAAGCAGTTTCAGATTTAACCAATACCTTCCATACCTTGCGCACCAAGCTGGGTATCAAAGACTCAGAGGGACATTTGGTTCTGAAATACCGTGGGGCTCTACACAGATACATTCAAACTGAAATGGATTTTCTGGACATCTCATCACTCAGTGCTACTTATCGATATGCTGTTAAAATTGAGAAGAAATTTAAGCACCAGAACAAACAGAAATTTGGGTTTGTAAATCTGCAACAACCAAAGTATGACAAAGACAGCTCGAACAAACAATCTCCCGAAAACGAGTCCAAGACACAGGAAAAGAAGGGTCACAGGAAGACAAAGAAGGACACCAGAAAATGGTGCGAGTTCCACAAAATCCCTTGGCACAACACCAATGAATGTCTCTCAAAACAGTCATTGGTGGCCGAGATCAAAGACAAGGAGCCAAACCTTGATTTAGAATCTGATTCTAAAAATAATGGTAAAAGAGAGATCATCGATGCAGACCCCACTGCTATTGTTGTGACCATAGCAGTTCAACCAGAAGAACCAACAGATCCTGAAGAGGGGGAGCATCTTTTTCATTGAAATATGTGGGTGAAGGGGACCCCGCTGCATTTTATTGTTGATAGCGGAAGCTAAAATAACCTCATCTCAGCAGAGGTTGTCAAACAATTGGGATTGTCTACAACACCACACCGGCAACCATACAACATTGGGTGGCTTCGCCAAGGATGAGATCTTTGTGTCAACCAGCAATGTCGATTGTCATACAGCATCCAGCCCTTCAAGGATTAGGTATTATGTGATGTTTCCCCATTGGATGTCTGTGATGTTCTCTTGGTCCAACCATATATGTGGAAGCACCATGTTGTTTATGAGTCTCGACCCCGTAGTGTCATTGTTACTTTTGGGGGTCATCTCTATAGAATACCAGAGGTAGTTCCAACTATTGTTCCACCTAAGAAGTGTTGCAAGGTAGTATATCATACCGGAAAGTTCATCTTCTTCACAATCTATTCGAAAGGGGAACAAAAGGACATTGCAACCACTACAGTTTCGCCCCCTGCACCTTCTATCCAACAGAAGCAGGTCGACAAGGTTGCAGCAAAGAAAAAAAATTCCTTCTGGACACCTTCTTCTCATGTAGCTTGAATTTTTAAACAACATCAACTTCAACAGGTTCATGACAGACTTCCACAAACCAAGCAGTGTGACGTCTCCAACAATACAAGTAGCTCACCCAGATGCAGATCCAGCAAACGCTTTTCCCTCTCCCCCAGGAACTCAACGCAATGTAGACCATTGATTCCTAAGGAGGGAGGATTGATCTAGGTGGATATCGCTGGCCACACACCTTTTCCAACTAGCTCAAAACTGTTTTCTGGCAATTTTGGCAATTTACTATTTTTAGCAGGTTTTAACTTCTAGGGCCATTTTGAAGGCCTAAATGAAGGTTTTTCGAGATCGAGGTTCTCACTGATATCCAAAGCCATTATTGAGCCCTCAAAATGAATATCCTCGACGATAACTTTCAAACGAGCTATCGCACACCTAAAACGGAGATCGTATGCAAAAGTTACGACCACGGGAAGTTAATGTACTCACTTACCCAAACGGGGCCCGCATGAATTTTGGCGCTTCATATCCTAGGGTTAGGTTTTTGAATGTCTAGGACTTTTGGCATTCCCATTTATTGTAAAAAGGCCTTCAGAGCCTCATTGTAATCATCTTCTTGTGAATGTGAGTAGATGTCACATCTCTTCTCAAAGATAAGCTACCACCATTCTAGCGAGTCTTTCACTCTGTATTTTTACAGTCTATGTACATTTTTTTGATTAATAGAAATCGTGTATTAATGTATATCTGTTTTTATTGTTACATGTCTGATACATTTTTGTTATATTATTGAATATCAACAATATCTCTGTGCATTTCTTTATTATATCTTCGCTCTGATTTCGTGCCGAAAATAATCTGGATCAGTGGTATCAGAGCAGGTTGCTCTTAATCATTTTTTCAGTGCATGTCCCCGATGAGGTCCGAGTATAGAAAGTTGGGTCTCGAGCTTGTCTCTCTTGAAGACAATCTCTCTCGCACACCCAAGAAACCCTCAATGGCAGAAGAAAATAAAATCGACAGAGCAGACGATCCTATCAATCTGTTGCTTGAGCAAGCTCTCACACGATAGAGGGACCAAATGATGGAGAATTTTGCACACATCCTTAAATTCCTACCGATAGCATCAGGCGCATCTTCATCAAGCAGCCACTTTGAAGGCAACTCGCCTTTCAAGGTACAGGTTAATTTTGATATTCCCGTATTTGAAGGTCAAATAGATGCAAATGCCCTAGATAAATGGTTAAATCTGCTAGAAGGTTATTTCTTTGTTCATAATTTTTCTGACAAGGAAAAGATCACCTTCGCACTCCTTAAATCTCTCTCCCATGTAAAACATTGGTGGGAAACTTGCTGGGAGCAGAGTTCCACAGAGGAGTCTAGAATATATGGGGTCGATCCCACTTGGGATTTTTTTGTGGATGTGGTAAAGGAACAATATTACCCTATTGGAAACTATGAGGACTGGTACATGAGATGGACCACACTACGGTAAGAGAGGGGACAAGCAGTTTCAGAGTTCACCAATACCTTCCATACCTTGCGCACCAAACTGGGTATCAAAGACTCCGAGTGACTTTGGTTCTAAAATAATGTGGGTCTCTACACAGATACATCCAAACTTAACTAGATGTTTTGGAAATCTCATCACTCGGTGCTGCTTAACGATATGCTATTAAAATTGAGCAGAAATTTAAGCACCAGAACAAACGGGAATTCAGGTCTGCAAATCCGCAACAACCAAAGTATGACAAAGACAGCCCGAACAAACAGTCTCCTGAAAACCAGTCCAAGACACAGGAAAAGAAGGGTCACGGAAGACAAAGAAGGACACCGAAAAATGGTGCGAGTTCCACAAAAGCCTTTGGCACAACACCAATGAATGTCGCTCAAAACAGTCATTGGTGGCCAAGATCAAAGACAAGGAGCCAAACCTTGATTTAGAATCTGATTCTAAAAATAATGGTAAAAGACAGATCATCGACGCAGACCCCACTGCTATTGTTGCGACCGCAACAATTCAACTAGAAGAACCAACAGATCCTGAAGAGGGGGAGCACCTTTTTCATTGACAGATGTGGGTGAAGGGGACACCGCTGCATTTTATTGTTGATAGCGGAAGCCAGAAGAACCTCATCTCAGCAGAGGTCGTCAAACAGTTGGGATGATCGACAACACCACACCCACAACCATACAACATCGGGTGGCTTCGCCAAGGACGAGATCTTCGTGTCAACCAACAATGTCGATTGTCATACGACATCCAGCCCTTCAAGGACGAGGTATTATATGATGTTGCCCCACTAGATGTTTGTGATGTTCTCTTGGGCCAACCATATATGTGTAAGCACCATGTTGTTTATGAGTCTCGACCCCGTAGTGTCATTGTTACTTTGGGGGGTCATCTCTACAGAATACTAGAGGTAGTTCCCACTATTGTGCCACCTAAAAAGTGCTGCAAGATAGTATCTCATACTGGAAAATTCAACTTCTTCACAATCTATTCGAAAGGGGAATAGAAGGACATTGCAACCACTACAGTTTCGCCCCCTGAACCTTATATCCAACAGAAGTAGGTTGAAAAGGTTGCAGCAAAGAACAAAAATTCCTTCTGCACACCTTCCTCTCATGTAGCTCAACTTGTTGAACAACATCAACTTCAACAGGTTCATGACAGACTTCCACAAACCAAGCAGCGCGATGTCTCCGGAAATATAAGTATCTCACCCAGATGTAGGTCCAGCAAACACTTTTCCCTCTCCCCCAGGAACTCAATGCAATGGATACCATTGCTTCCTAAGGGGGGAGGATTGATCCAGGTGGATATCGGTGGCTACCCACAATTTCCAACTGGCTCAAAACTGTTTTCTGGCAATTTTGGCAATTTACTATTTTTAGTAGGTTTTAACTTCTGGGGACATTATGAGGGCCTAAATGAAGGTTTTTCAAGATTGATGTTCTCAATTATATCCAAAGGAATAATTGATCCCCTGAAATGAATATCCTCAATGATTCCTTTCCAACGAGCTATCACATGCCTAAAACGGAGATCGTATGCAAAAGTTACGACCCCAGGAAGTTGATGTACTCACTTACCCAAACGGGGCCCACATGACTTTTGGTGCTTCATCTCCTAGGGTTATGTTTTTGGATGTCTAGGACTTTTGGCATTCCTATTTATTGTAAAAATTCCTTCAGAGCCTCATTGTAATCATCTTCTTGCAAATGCGAGTAGCTGTCACATCTCTTCTCGGAGATAAGCTTCCAGCATTCTAGCGAGTCTTTCACTCTCTATTTTTACAGTCTCTGTACATTTCTTTGATTAATAGAAACTGTGTATTACTATATATCTGTGTTTATTGTTGGATCGCTGATACATTTTGTGCCGAAAATAATTTGGATCAGTGGTATCAGAGCAGGCTGCTCTTGATCATTTTTTCAGTGCATGTCCCCGACGAGGTCCGAGTATAACAAGTTGGGTCTCGAGCTTCTCTCTCTTGAAGACAATCGTTCTAGCACACCCAAGAAACCCTCAATGGCGAAAGAAAATAAAGTTGACGGAGCAGACGATCCTATCAATTTGTTGCTTGAGCAAGCTCTCACGTGACAGAGGGACAAAATGATGGAGAATTTTGACCACATCGTTAAATGCCTACCGATAGCATCAGGTGCATCTTCATCAAGCGGCCACTTTGAAGGCACCTCGCCTTTCAAGGTATAGGTTAATTTTGATATTCCCATATTTGAAGGTCGAATAGATGCAGATGCCCTAGATAAATGGTTAAATCTGTTAGAAGGTTATTTATCTGTTCATAATTTTTCTGACAAGGAAAAGATCACCTTCGCACTCCTTAAAGCTCTCCCCAATGTAAAATATTGGTGGGAAATGTACTGGGAGCAGAGTTCCACAGAGGAGTCTAGAATATATGGGACG
>ML793207.1:416808-444105 GCA_009831015.1 Picea engelmannii | reverse complement strand
TCACATCTCTTCTCAGAGATAAGATGCCACCATTCTAGCGAGTCTTTCACTCTGTATTTTTACAGTCTCTGTACATTTCTTTGATTAATAGAAATCGTGTATTACTGTATATATGTGTTTATTGTTTTTTTTTTTTGTTTGTTAATTTGTGCGGGACCTGTTGGATACATGATTAACCTGTGGCTTGAGAAACCGCGACTCAGGGGCATCTAAGCCGTCAAAATCACCCGGGAATCGCACCCGGCCTGAGCCACACCAACCCTTAACATGGTTGGATCTTTTGTCCCCGCAGGTTTCGAAGCAGTGACTTTAACATCACGGAGTGGCTTAACAACACACTCCGTCACCGACTGTCCTACACCTCGGGGACGTATATATGTGTTTATTGTTACATCTCTAATACATTTCTATTATATTATTGAATATCTGCAATATCTCTGTGCATTTCTTTATTATATCTCCACTCTCATTTCATGTCGAAAATAATCTGGATCAGTGGTATCAGAGCAGGCTACTCTTAATCATTTTTTCAGTGCATGTCCCCGATGAGGTCTGAGTATAGCAAGCTGGGTTTCGAGCTTGTCTCTCTTGAAGACAATCACTCTCGCACACCTAAGAAACCCTCAATGGAGGAAGAAAATAAAATCGACGGAGCAGACGATCCTATCAATCTTTTGCTTGAGCAAGCTCTCACACGACAGAGGGACAAAATGATGGAGAATTTTCCCCACATCCTTAAACACCTACCGATAGCATCAGGCGCATCTTCATCAAGTGGCCACTTTGAAGACACCTCTCCTTTCAAGGTACAATTTAATTTTGATATTCCCATATTTGAAGGTCGAATAGATGCAGATGCCCTAGATAAATGGTTAAATCTGCTAGAAGGTTATTTCTCTGTTCATAATTTTTCTAACAAGGAAAAGATCACCTCCGCACTCCTTAAAGCTCTCCCCAATGTAAAACATTGGTGGGAAACTTACTGGGAGTAGAGTTCCACAGAGGAGTAAGGAATATATGGGGCCGATCCCACTTGGGATTTTTTTGTGGATGCGGTAAAGGAACAATATTACCCTATTGCAAACTATCAGGACCAGTACATGAGATGGACCACACTACGGCAAGAGAGGGGCCAAGCAGTTTTGGAGTTCACCAATACTTTCCATACCTGGGTATCAAATACTCCGAGCAACATTTGGTTCAAAAAAACTGTGGGGCTCTACACAGATACATCCAAACTGAAATGGGTTTTCTGGACATCTCATCACTCGGTGCTGCTTATCGATATGTTGTTATAATTGAGCAGAAATTTAAGCACCAGAACAAACAGGAATTCGGGTCTGCAAATCCACAACAACCAAAGTATGACAAAGACAGCCCGAACAAATAGTCTCCCGAAAACCAGTCCAAGGCACAGGAAAAGAAGGGTCACGGGAAGACAAAGAAGGACACCGGAAAATGGTGCGAGTTCCACAAAAGCTCTTTGCAAAACACCGATGAATGCTGCTCAAAACAGTCATTGGTGGCCGAGATCAAAGACAAGGAGCCAAACCTTGATTTACAATCTGATTCTGGAAGTAATGGTAAAAGACAGATCATCGACGCAGACCCCACTGCTATTGTTGCGACCACAGCAATTAAACCAGAAGAACCAACAGATCCTGAAGAGGGGGAGTGCCTTTTTCATTCATATATGTGGATGAAGGGGACCCCGCTGCATTTTATTGTTGATAGCGGAAGCCCGAAGAACCTCATCTCAACAGAGGTCATCAAACAGTTGGGATTGTCGACAACACCACACCCGCAACCATACAACATCGGGTGGCTTCGCCAAGGATGAGATCTTCGTGTCAACCAACAATGTTGATTGTCATACGGCATCCATCCCTTCAAGGATGAGGTATTATGTGATTTTTCCCCAGTGGATGTGTATGATGTTCTCTTGGGCAAACCATATATGTGGAAGCACCATGTTTTTTATGAGTCTCGACCCTGTAGTGTCATTGTTACTTTGGGGGGTCATCTCTACAGAATACC
Source organism: Picea engelmannii (assembly GCA_009831015.1). Lineage (NCBI taxonomy): Eukaryota > Viridiplantae > Streptophyta > Pinopsida > Pinales > Pinaceae > Picea > Picea engelmannii. The sequence goes on along the minus strand of ML793207.1, from coordinate 442,068 downwards.
AGAGGTAGTTCCAACTATTGTTCCACCCAAAAAATGTCGCAAGGTAGTATCTCATACTGGAAAATTCATCTTCTTCACAATCTATTCGAAAGGGGAACAAAAGGGCATTGCAACGACTACAGTTTCGCCCCCTGCAACTTCTATCCAACAGAAGCAGGTGGACAAGGTTGCAAAAATGCACAAAAATTCCTTCTGCACACCTTCCTCTCATGTAGCTCAACTTGTTGAACAACATCAACTTCAACAGGTTCATGACATACTTCCACAAACCAAGCAGCGCGTCGTCTCGACAATACAAGCAGCTCACACAGATGTAGATCCAGCAAACGCTTTTCCCTCTCCCCCGGGAACTCAATGCAATGGATAATATTGCTTCCTAAGGAGGTAGGATTGATTCAGGTCGGTATCGGTGGCCACCCACCTTTTCCGACTGGCTCAGAACTGTTTTCTCGCAATTTTGGCAATTTACAATTTTTAGCAGGTTTTAACTTCTGGGTTGATTTTGAGGGCCTAAATGAATGTTTTTCTATATAGAGGTTCTCAATTATATCCAAATCCATTATTGAGCCACCAAAATTAATATCCTCAATGATACCTTTCCAATGAGCTATCACACACCTAAAACGGAGATCGTATGAAAAAGTTACGACCCCAGGAAGTTGATGTACTCACTTACCCAAACGGGGCTCACATGACTTTTGGTGCTTCATCTCCTAGGGTTATGTTTTCTCATGTCTAGGACTTTTGGCATTCCAGTTTATTGTAAAAAGGCGTTCATAGCGTCATTGTAATCATCTTCTTGCCAATGCGAGTAGCTGTCACATCTCTTCTCAGAGATAAGCTGCCACCATTCTAGCGAGTCTTTCACTCTGTATTTTTACAGTCTCTGTACATTTCTTTGATTAATAGAAATTGTGTATTAATATATATCTATGTTTATTGTTTCATCTCTCATACATTTCTATTATATTATTGAATATCTTCAATATGTCTGTGCATTTCTTTATTATATCTCCGCTCTCATTTCATGCCGAAAATAATCTGGATCAGTGGTATCAGAGCAGGCTGCTCTTGATGGTTTTTTCAGTGCATGTCCCCGACAAGGTCCGAGTATAGCAAGTTGGGTCTCAAGATTGTCTCTCTTGAAGACAATCTCTCTCGCACACCCAAGAAACCCTCAATGGTGGAAGAAAAGAAAATCGACGGAGTAGACAATGCTATCAATCTGTTGCTTGAGAAAGCTCTCACGCGACAGAGGGACAAAATGATGGAGAATTTTTCCCACATCCTTAAATGCCTACTGATAGCATCAGGTGCATTTTCATCAAGCGACCACTTTGAAGGCACCTCACCTTTCATGGTACAGGTTAATTTTGATATTCCCGTATTTGAAGGTCAAATAGATGCAGATGCCCTAGATAAATGCTTAAATCGCAGTCCTTAAAGCTCTCCCCCATGTAAAACATTGGTGGGAAACTTAGTGGGAGTAGAGTTCCATAGAGGAGTCTGGAATATATGGGGCCGATCTCACTTGGGATTTTTTTTTGGATGCGGTAAATGAACAATATTACCCTATTGAAAACTATGAGGACCAGTACATGAGATGGAGAACAATATGGCAAGAGAGGGGCCAAGCAGTTTTAGAGTTCACCAATACCTTCCATACCTTGCACACCAAGCTGTGTATTAAAGACTCCGAGTGAAATTTGGTTATGAAATACCGTTGGGCTCTACACAGATACATCCAAACTGAAATGGATTTTCTGGACATTTCATCACTCGATGCTGCTTATCTATATGTTGTTAAAATTGAGAAGAAATTTAAGCACCAGAACAAACAGGAATTTGGGTCTACAAATCCGCAACAACCAAAGTATGACAAAGACAGCTCGAACAAACAGTCTCCCAAAAACCAGTCCAAGACATAGGAAAAGAAGGGTCACAGGAAGACAAAGAAGGACATCGAAAAATGGTGTGAGTTCCACAAACGCCCTTGGCACAATACCAATGAATCTTGCTCAAAATAGTCATCGGTGGCCGAGATCAAAGACAAGGAGCCAAACCTTGATTTAGAATCTGATTCTGAAAATAATGGTAAAAGATAGATCATCGACGCAGACCAAACTGCTATTGTTTCTACCGCTGCAATTCAACCAGAAGAACCAATAGATCTTGAAGAGGGGGAGCGCCTTTTTCATTCACAGATGTGGGTGAATGGGACCCCGCTGCATTTTATTTTTGATAGCGGAAGCTAGAAGAACCTCATCTCAGCAGAGGTCATCAAACAGTTGGGATTGTCGACATCACCACACCCGCAACCATACAACATCAGGTGGCTTCGCCAAGGACGAGATCTTCGTGTCAACCAGCAATGGCAATTGTCATACGACATCCAGCCCTTCAAGGATGAGGCATTATGTGATGTTGCCCCACTGGATGTTTGTGATCTTCTTTTGCGCCAACCATATATGTGGAAGCACCATTCTGTTTATGAGTCTCGACCCCGTAGTCTCATTTTTACTTTCGGGGGTCATCTCTACAGAATACCAAAGGTAGTTCCAACTATTGTTCCACATAAAAAGTGTCGCAAGGTAGTATCTCATACTGGAAAATTCCACTTCTTCACAATCTATTTGAAACGGGAACAAAAGGACATTGCAACCACTACAGTTTCTCCCCCTGCACCTTCTATCCAACAGAAATAGGTCGACAAGGTTGCAACAAAGCAAAAAAATTCCTTCTGCACACCTTCCTCTCATGTATCTTGACTTGTTGAACAACATCAACTTCAACTGGTTCATGATAGACTTCCACAAACCAGGCAGCGTGATGTCTCCAGCCATACAAGCAGCTCACCCAGATGCAGATCCAGCAACCGCTTTTCCCTCTCCCCCAGGAACTGAATGCAATGGAGACCATTTCTTATTAAGGAGGGAGGATTGATCCAGGTGGATATCGGTGGCCACCCACCTTTTCCGACTAGCTCAAAATTGTTTTCTGGCAATTTTGTCAATTTATTATTTTTAGCAAGTTTTAACTTCTGGGGCCATTTTGAGGGCCTAAATAAATGTTTTTCAAGATACAGGTTCTCATTGATAGACAAAGGATGATTGATCCCAAAAACTTAATATCCTCGATGATACTTTTCCAACGAGCTATCACATGCCTAAAACGGAGATCGTATGCAAAAGTTACGACCCCGGGAAGTTGATGTACTCACTTAACCAAACGGGGCCCACATGACTTTTGGCGCTTCATCTCCTAGGGTTAGGTTTTTGGATGTCTAGGACTTTTGGAATTCCCATTTATTATAAAAAGGCCTTCAGAGCCTCATTGTAATCATCTTCTTGCGAATGCGAGTAGCTGTCATATCTCTTCTTAGAGATAAGATGCCACCATTCTAGCGAGTCTTTCACTTTGTATTTTTACAGTCTCTGCACATTTCTTTGATTAATAGAAATTATGTATTACTGTATATCTATGTTTATTGTTTCATCTCTAATACATTTCTATTATATTATTGAATATCTGCAATATCTCTGTGCATTTCTTTATTATATCTCCGCTCTCATTTCGTGCCGAAAATAATCTGGATCATTGGTATCAGAGAAGGCCTCTCTTGATCGTTTTTCCAGTGCATGTCCCCAACGAGGTCCATGTATAGCAAGTTGGGTCTCAATATTTTCTCTCTTGAAGACAATCACTCTCACAGACCCAAGAAACCCTTAATGGCAGAAGAAAAGAAAATCGACGGAGCAGACGATCCTATCAATCTGTTGCTTGAGCAAGCTCTCATGCGACAGAGGGACGAAATGATGGAGAATTTTTCCCACATCCTTAAACGCCTATTGATAGCATCAGGTGCATCTTCATCAAGTGGCCACTTTGAAGGCACCTCTCCTTTCAAGGTATCAAATACTCAGAGCGACATTTGGTTCTGAAATACCGTGGGGCTCTACACAGATACATCCAAACTAAAATGGATTTTCTGGACATCTCATCACTCGATGCTGCTTATCAATATGCTGTTAAAATTGAGCAGAAATTTAAGCACCAGAACAAATGGGAATTCAGGTTTGCAAATATGCAACAAACAAAGTATGAAAAAGACAACCTGAACAAACAGTCTCTCGAAAACTAGTCCAAGACATAGAAAAAGAAGGGTCATGGGAAGACAAAGAAGGACACCGAAAAATGGCGCGAGTTCCACAAAAGCCCTTGGCACAACACCGATGAATGTCGCAAACCTTGATTTAGAATCTAATTCTGAAAATAATGGTAAAAGACAGATCATTGACGCAGACCCCACTGGTATTGTTGTGACCGCAACAATTCAACCAGAAGAACCAACAGATCCTGAAGAGGGGGAGCACCTTTTTCATTCATATATGTGGGTGAAGGGGAACCTGTTGCATTTTATTGTTGATAACGGAAGCCAGAAGAACCTTATATCAGCAGAGGTCATCAAACAGTTGGGATTGTTGACAACACCACACCCGCAACCATACAACATTGGGTGGCTTCGCCAAGGACGAGATCTTCATGTCAACCAACAATGTCGATTGTCATACGGCATCCAGCCCTTAAAGGACGGGGTATTATGTAATGTTTCCCCATTGGATGTTTGTGATGTTCTCTTGGGCCAACCGTATATGTGGAATCACCATGTTGTTTATGAGTCTCGACCCCGTAGTGTCCTTGTTACTTCGGGGGGTCATATCTACAGAATACCAGAGGTAGTTCCAACTATTGTTCCACCTAAAAAGTGTCGCGAGGTAGTATCTCATACTGGAAAATTCAGCTTCTTCACAATCTATTCGAAAGGGGAATAAAAGGACATTGAAACCACTATAGTTTCGCCCCCTGCACCTTCTATCGAAGATAAGCAGGTCGACAACGTTATAGGAAAGCACAAAAATTCCTTCTACACACCTTCCTCTCATGCAGCTTGACTTGTTGAACAACATCAACTTCAATAGTTTCACGAAAGACTTCCACAAACCAAACAACGCGACGTCTCCAACAATACAAGCAGCTCACCCAGATCCAGATCTAGCAAACGCTTTTCCCTCTCCCCCGGGAACTCAACGCAATGGATACCATTGCTTCCTAAGGAGGTAGGATTGATCCAGGTGGATATCGGTGGCCACCCACCTTTTTCGACTGGCTCAAAACTATTTTCTGGGAATTTTGGCAATTTACTATTTTTAGCAGGTTTTAACTTCTGGGGCCATTTTGAGGGCCTAAATGAATATTTTTCGATATGAAGGTTCCCAATTATATCCAAAGGCATGATTGAACCCCCAAAAATAATATTCTCGATGATACCTTTCCAACGAGCTATCACATGCCTAAAACGGAGATCGTATGCAAAAGTTACGACCCTGAGAAGTTGATGTACTCACTTACCCAAACGGGGCCCACATGACTTTTGGCACTTCATCTCCTAGGGTTAGGTTTTTGGATGTCTAGGAATTTTGGCATTCCCATTTATTGTAAAAAGGCATTCATAGCCTCATTGTAATCATCTTCTTGCGAATGAGAGTACCCATCACATCTCTTCTCAGAGATAAGCTGCCACCATTCTAGCGAGTCTTTCACTTTGTATTTTTACAGTCTCTGTACATTTCTTTGATGAATAGAAATAGTGTATTAATATATATATGTGTTTATTGTTGCATCTCTGATATATTTCTGTTATATTATTGAATATCTGCAATATATCTGTGAATTTCTTTATTATATCTCCGCTCCCATTTCGTGCCGAAAATAATCTGAATCAGTAGTATCAGAGCAGGCTGCTCTTGATCATTTTTTCAGTGCATGTCCTCGACGAGGTCCGAGTATAGCAAGTTGGGTCTCGATATTGTCTCGCTTGAAGACAATCTCTCTCGCACACCCAAGAAACCCTCAATGGTGGAAGAAAAGAAAATCGATGGAGCAAACGATCCTATCAATCTGTTGCTTGAGCAAGCTCTCATGCGACAGAGGGACGAAATGATGGAGAATTTTGCCCACATCCTTAAATGCCTACCGATATCATCATGTGCATCTTCATCAAGCGGCCACTTTTAAGGAACCTCGCCTTTCAAGGTACAGGTTAATTTTGATATTCTCATATTTGAAGGTCGAATAGATGCAGATGCTCTAGATAAATGGTTAAATCTACTAGAAGATTATTTCTCTGTTCATAATTTTTACGACAAGGAAAAGATCACCTTCGCACTCCTTAAAGCTCTCCCCCATGTTGGTTGACATGAAGATCTCATCCTTGGCAAAGCCACCTGATGTTGTATGGTTGCGGATGTGGTGTTGTCGACAATCCCACCTGATGTTTTATGGTTGCGGGTGTGGTGTTGTATCATTTTTTCAGTGCATGTACCTGACGAGGTCCGAGTATAGCAAGTTGGGTCTCGAGCTTTTATCTCATGAATACAATCTCTCTCGCACACACGAGAAACCCTCAATGGCGGAAGAAAATAAAATCGACGGAGCAGATGATCGTATCAATCTGTTTCTTGAGCAAGCTCTCACGTGACAGAGGGAAAAAATGATGGAGAATTTTGAAAACATCCTTAAATGCCTACGGATAGCATCAGGCGCATATTCATCAAGAGGCCACTTTGAAGGCACCTCACCTTTCAAGGTATAGGTTAATTTTGATATTCCCATATTTGAAGGTCGAATAGATGTGGATGCCCTAGATAAATGGTTAAATCTGCTAGAAGGTTATTTCTCTGTTCATAATTTTTCTAACAAGGAAAAGATCACCTTCGCACTCCTTAAAGCTCTTCCCCATGTAAAACATCGGTGGGAAACTTACTGGGAGCAGAGTTCCATAGAGGAGTCTAGAATATATGAGGYCGATCCATAGAGGAGTCTGGAATATATGAGGTGGATGTGGTAACGGAACAATATTACCCTATTGGAAACTATGAGGACCAGTACATGAGATGGACCACACTACGGCAAGAGAGGGGACAAGTGGTTTCAGAGTTCACCAATACCTTTCATACCTTGCACACCAAGCTGGGTATCAAAGACTCCGAGTGATATTTGGTTCTGAAATACCATGGGGCTCTACACAGATACATCCAAACTGAAATGGATTTTCTGGACATCTCATCACTCGATGCTGCTTATCGATATTCTGTTAAAATTGAGCAAAAATTTAAGAACCAGAACAAACAGGAATTCGGGTCTGCAAATACGCAACAACCAAACTATGACAAAGACAGCCCGAACAAACAGTCTCTCAAAAACCAGTCCAAGAAATAGGAAAAGAAGGGTCACGGGAAGACAAAGAAGGACACTGGAAAATGGTGCGAGTTCCACAAAATCCCTTGGCACAACACCAATGAATGTCGCTCAAAACAGTCATTGGTGGCTGATATCAAAGACAAGGAGCCAAACCTTGATTTAGAATCTAATTCTGAAAATAATGGTAAAAGACAGATCATCGATGCAGACCCCACTGCTATTGTTGCGACCGCAACAATTCAACCAGAAGAACCAACAGATCCTGAAGAGGGGCAGTGCCTCTTTCATTCACAGATGTGTGTGAAGGGGACCCCGCTGCATTTTATTGTTGATAGCGGAACCCAGAAGAACCTCATCTCACCAGAGGTCGTCAAACAGTTGGGATTGTCGACAACACCACACCCGCAACCATACAACATCGGGTGGCTTCGCCAAGGACGAGATCTTTGTGTCAGCCAACAATGTCGATTGTCATATGACATCCAGCCCTTCAAGGACGAGGTATTATGTCATGTTTCCCCACTGGATGTATGTGATGTTCTCTTGGGCCAACCATATATGTGGAAGCACCATGCTATTTATGAGTCTCAACCCCTTAGTGTCATTGCTACTTTGGGGGGTCATCTCTACAGAATACCAAAGATAGTTCAAACTATTGTTCCACCTAAAAAGTTTCGCAAGGTAGTATCTCATACTGGAAAATTCATCTCTTCACAATCTATTCGAAAGGGGAACAGAAGGACATTGCAACCACTACAGTTTTGTCCCCTACACCTTCTATCTAACAGAAGCAGGTCAACAAGGTTGCAACAAAGCATAAAAATTCCTTCTGCACACCTTCCTCTCATGTATCTTGACTTGTTGAACAACATCAACTTCAACAGGTTCATGACAGACTTCCACAAACCAAGCAGCGCGACGTCTCCAGCAATACAAGCAGCTCACCCAGATGCAGATCCAACAAACGCTTTTCCCTCTACCCTGGGAAATCAACGCAATGGATACCATTGATTCCTAAGGAGGGAGGATTGATCCAGGTGGATATCGGTGGCCACCCACCTTTTCCGACTACCTCAAAACTGTTTTCTGGCAATTTTGGCAATTTACTATTTTTAGCAGGTTTTAACTTCTAGGGACATTTTGAGGGCCTAAATGAAGGTTTTTCGAGATCTAGGTTCTCAATGATATCCAAAGGCATGATTGATCCCTCAAAATGAATCTCCTTGAAGATACCTTTTCAACGAGCTATCACACGCCTAAAATGGAGATCATATGCAAAAGTTACGACCCCGGGAAGTTGATGTTCTCACTTACCCAAACGGGGCCCACATGATTTTTTGCACTTCAACTCCTAGGGTTAGCTTTTTGGATGTCTAGGACTTTTGGCATTCCCATTTATTGTAAAAATTCATTCAGAGCCTCATTGTAATCATCTTCTTGTGAATGTGATTAGCTGTCACATCTCTTCTCAGAGATAAGCTGCCACCATTCTAGCGAGTCTTTCACTCTGCATTTTTACAGTCTCTGTACATTTCTTTGATTAATAGAAATAATGTAATACTGTATATATGTTTTTATCGTTACATGTATGATACATTTCTATTATATTATTGAATATCTGCAATATCTCTGTGCATTTCTTTATTATATCTTCGCTCTCATTTCGTGCCGAAAATAATCTGGATCAGTGGTATCAGAGCAGGTTGCTCTTAATCATTTTTTTAGTGAATGTCCCCGACGAGGTCCGAGTATAGCAATTTGGGTCTTGATCTTGTCTCTCTTGAAGACAATCTCTCTCGCACACCCAAGAAACCCTCAATGGTGGAAGAAAATAAAATCGACGGAGCAGACGATCCTATCAATCTGTTGCTTGAGCAAGCTCTCATGCGACAGAGGGACAAAATGATGGAGAATTTTTCCAACATCCTTAAACGCCTACCGATAGCATCAGGTGCATCTTCATCAAGCGACCACTTTGAGGGAAACTTGCCTTTCAAGGTACAAGTTAATTTTGATATTCCTGTATTTGAAGGTCAAATAGATGCAAATTCCCTAGATAAATGGTTAAATCTGCTAGAAGGTTATTTCTCTGTTCATAATTTTTCTGACAAGGAAAAGATCACCTTCGCACTCCTTAAAGCTCTCCCCCATGTAAAATATTGGTGGGAAACTTACTTGGAGCAGAGTTCCACAGAGGAGTCTAGAATATATGGGGCCGATCCCACTGGGATTTTTTTGTGGATGCGGTAAAGGAACAATATTACCCTATTGGAAACTATGAGGACCAATACATGAGATGGACCACACTACGGTAAGAGAGGGGCCAAGTAGTTTTGGAGTTCACCAATACCTGCAATACCTTGTGCACCAAGCTGGGTATAAAAGACTCCGAGTGACATTTGGTTCTGAAATACTGTGGGTCTCTACACAGATACATCCAAACTGAAATAGATTTTCTGGACATCTCATCACTCGGTGCTGCTTATCGATATGCTATTAAAATTGAGCAGAAATTTAAGCACCAGAACAAACGGGAATTCAGGTCTGCAAATCCGCAACAACCAAAGTATGACAAAGATAGCTCGACCAAACAGTCTCCCGAAAACCAGTCCAAGACACAGGAAAAGAAGGGTCACGGGAAGACAAATAAGGACACCAAAAATGGTGCGAGTTCCATAAAATCCTTTCGCACAACACCGATGAATGTCTCTCAAAATAGTCATTGGTGGCCGAGATCAAAGACAAGGAGCCAGACCTTGATTTAGAATCTGATTCTGAAAATAATGGTAAAAGACAGATCATTGACACAGACCCCACTACTATTGTTGCGACCACAACGAATCAACCAGAAGAACCAACAGATCCTGAAGAGGGGGAGCACCTTTTTCATTGATAGATGTGGGTGAAGGGGACCCCACTGCATTTTATTGTTGATAGTGGAAGCTAGAAGAACCTCATCTCAGCAGAGGCAATCAAACAATTGGGATTATCGACAACACCACACCAGCAAACATACAACATCGAGTGGCTTCGCCAAGGAAGATATCTTCGTGTCAACCATCAATGTCGATTGTCATATGACATCCAGCCCTTCAAGGACGAGGTATTGTATGATGTTGCCCCACTATATATCCGTGATGTTCTCTTGGGACAACCATATATGTGGAAGCACCATGTTGTTTATGAGTCTCGACCCCGTAGTGTCATTGTTACTTTGGGGGGTCATCTCTACAGAATACTAGAGGTAGTTCCCACTATTGTTCCACCTAAAAAGTGCTGCAAGGTAGTATCTCATACTGGAAAATTCAGCTTCTTCACAATCTATTCGAAAGGGGAATAGAAGGACATTGCAACCACTACAGTTTTGCCCCCTGCACCTTCTATCCAACAGAATCAGGTCGACAAGGTTGCAGCAAAGCACAAAAATTCCTTCTGCACACCTTCCTCTCATGTAGCTCGACTTGTTTAACAACATCAACTTCAACAGGTTCATGACAGACTTCCACAAACCAAGCAGCGTGATGTCTCCAGCAATACAAGCAACCCTCCCAAATGCAGATCCAGCAAACGCTTTTCCCTCTCCCCCGGGAACCCAATGCAATGGAGACCATTGATTCCTAATGAGGGAGGATTCATCCAGGTGGATATTGGTGGCCACCCACCTTTTCCAACTATCTCAAATTTGTTTTCTGGCAATTTTTGCAATTTACTATTTTTAGCAAGTTTTAACTTTTGGGGCCATTTTGAGGGCCTAAATGAAGGTTTTTCAAGATATAGGTTCTCAATGATATCCAAAGGCATGATTGAGCCCCGAAAATGAATATCCTCGATGATACCTTTCCAACGAGCTATCACACTCCTAAAACGGAGGTCGTATGCAAAAGTTACGACACCGGGAAGTTGATGTACTCACTTACCCAAACGGGGCCCACATGAATTTTGGTGCTTCATCTCCTAGGGTTAGGTTTTTGGATGTCTAGGAATTTTGGAATTCTTGTTTATTGTAAAAAGGCCTTCAGAGCCTCATTGTAATCATCGTCTTGTGAATGTGAGTAGCCGTCACATCTCTTCTCAGAGATAAGCTGCCACCGTTCTAGCGAGTCTTTCACTCTGTATTTTTACAGTCTCTGTACATTTATTTGATTAATAGAAATCACGTCTTACTATATATTTGTGTTTATTGTTGCATCTCTGATACATTTATGTTATATTATTGAATATCTGCAATATCTCTGTGCATCTCTTTATTATAGCTCCGCTCTCATTTTGTGCCAAAAATACTCTAGATCAGTGGTATCAGAGCAGGCTACTCTTGATCGTTTTTTCAGTGCATGTACCCGACGAGGTCCGAGTATAGCAAGTTGGGTCTCGAGCTTTTATCTCATGAAGACAATCGCTCTCGCACACACGAGAAACCCTCAATGGCGGAAGAAAAAAAAATCGACGGAGCAGATGATCGTATCAATCTGCTGCTTGAGCAAGCTCTCACGTGACAGAGGGAAAAAATGATGGAGAATTTTTCCCACATCCTTAAACGCCTACGGATAGCATCAGGCGCATACTCATCAAGAGGCCACTTTGAAGGCACCTCACCTTTCAAGGTATAGGTTAATTTTGATATTCCCATATTTGAAGGTCGAATAGATGCGGATGCCCTAGATAAATGGTTAAATCTGCTAGAAGGTTATTTCTCTGTTCATAATTTTTCTAACAAGGAAAAGATCACCTTCGCACTCCTTAAATCTCTTCCCCATGTAAAACATCGGTGGGAAACTTACTGGGAGCAGAGTTCCATAGAGGAGTCTGGAATATATGAGGTCGATCCCACTTTGGATTTTTTTGTGTATGTGGTAACGGAACAATATTACCCTATTGGAAACTATGAGGACCAGTACATGAGATGGACCACACTACGGCAAGAGAGGGGACAAGTGGTTTCAGAGTTCACCAATACCTTTCATACCTTGCACACCAAGATGGGTATCAAAGACTCCGAGTGATATTTGGTTCTGAAATACCATGGGGCTCTACACAGATACATCCAAACTGAAATGGATTTTCTGGACATCTCATCACTCAATGATGCTTATCGATATTCTGTTAAAATTGAGAAAAAATTTAAGAACCAGAACAAACAGGAATTCAGGTCTGCAAATCCGCAACAACCAAAGTATGACAAAGACAGCTCGAACAAACAATCTCCCAAAAACCAGTCCAAGAAATAGGAAAAGAAGGGTCACGGGAAGACAAAGAAGGACACTGGAAAATGGTGCGAGTTCCACAAAATCCCTTGGCACAACACCAATGAATGTCGCTCAAAATAGTCATTGGTAGCTGATATCAAAGACAAGGAGCCAAACCTTGATTTAGAATCTAATTCTGAAAATAATGGTAAAAGACAGATCATTGACGCAAACCCCACTGCGATTGTTGTGACCGCAACAATTCAACCACAAGAACCAACAGATCCTGAAGAGGGGTAGTTCCTCTTTCATTCACAGATGTGGGTGAAGGGGACCCCGCTGCATTTTATTGTTGATAGCGGAAGCCAGAAGAACCTCATCTCAGCAGAGGTCATCAAACAATTGGGATTGTCGACAACAACACACCCGCAACCATACAACATCGGGTGGCTTCGCCAAGGACGAGATCTTCGTGTCAGCCAACAATGTCGATTTTCATATGACATCCAGCCCTTCAAGGACGAGGTATTATGTCATGTTTCCCCACTGGATTTCTGTGATGTTCTCTTGGGCCAACCATATATGTGGAAGCACCATGCTATTTATGACTCTCAACCCCTTAGTGTCATTGCTACTTTGGGGGGCCATCTCTACAGAATACCAGAGATAGTTCAAACTATTGTTCCACCTAAAAAGTTCTGCAAGGTAGTATCTCATAATAGAAAATTCAGCTTCTTCACAATCTATTCGAAAGGGGAACAGAAGGACATTGCAACCACTACAGTTTCGCCCCCTACACCTTCTATCCAACAGAAGTAGGTCGAAAAGGTTGCAAAAAAGCATAAAAATTCCTTCTGCACACCTTCCTCTCATGTCTCTTAACTTGTTGAAGAACATCAACTTCAACAGGTTCATGACAGACTTCCACAAACCAAGCAACGCGACATCTCTAGCAATACAAGCAGCGCACCCAGATGCAGATCCAACAAATGCTTTTCCCTCTACCCTGGGAAATCAATGCAATGGATACCATTGATTCCTAATGAGGGAGGATTGATCCAGATGGATATCGGTGGCCACCCAAATTTTCCGACTACCTCAAAACTGTTTTCTGGCAATTTTGGCAATTTACTATTTTTAGCAGGTTTTAACTTCTAGGGACATTTTGAGGGCCTAAATGAATGTTTTTTCGAGATCCAGGTTCTCAATGATATCCAAAGGCATGATTGAGCCCTCAAAATGAATCTCCTTTACGATACCTTTCCAATGAGCTATCACACGCCTAAAATGGAGATCGTATGCAAAAGTTACGACCTCGGGAAGTTGATGTTCTCACTTACCCAAACGGGGCCGACATGATTTTTTGCACTTCAACTCCTAGGGTTAGCTTTTTGGATGTCTAGGATTTTTGGCATTCCCATTTATTGTAAAAATGCCTTCAGAGCCTCATTGTAATCATCTTCTTGTGAATGTGATTAGCTATCACATCTCTTCTCAGAGATAAGCTGCCACCATTCTAGCGAGTCTTTCACTCTGCATTTTTACAGTCTCTGTACATTTCTTTGATTAATAGAAATCATGTATTACTGTATATATGTTTTTATTGTTACATGTCTGATACATTTCTATTATATTATTGAATATCTTCAATATCTCAGTGCATTTCTTTATTATATCTTCGCTCTCATTTCATGCCGAAAATAATCTGGATCAGTGGTATCAAAGCAGGTTGCTCTTAATCATTTTTTCAGTGCATGTCCCAGACGAGGTCCGGGTATAGCAATTTGGGTCTTGAGATTGTCTCTCTTGAAGACAATCTCTCTCACACACCCAAGAAACCCTCAATGGTGGAAGAAAATAAAATCGACGGAGCAGACGATCCTATCAATCTATTGCTTGAGCAAGCTCTCACGCGACAGAGGGACCAAATGATGGAGAATTTTTCCCACATCCTTAAACGCCTACCGATAGCATTAGGTGCATCTTCATCAAGTGACCACTTTGAGGGCAACTTGCCTTTCAAGGTACAGGTTAATTTTGATATTCATGTATTTGAAGGTCAAATAGATGCAAATTCCCTAGATAAATGGTTAAATCTGCTAGAAGGTTATTTCTCTATTCATAATTTTTCTGACAAGGAAAAGATCACCTTCGCACTCCTTAAATCTCTCCCCCATGTAAAACATTGGTGGGAAACTTATTGGGAGCAGAGTTCCACAGAGGAGTCTAGAATATATGGGGTCGATCCCACTGGGATTTTTTTGTGGATGCTGTAAAGGAACAATATTACCCTATTGGAAACTATGAGGACCAATACATGAGATGGACCACACTACGGTAAGAGAGGGGCCAAGCAGTTTTGGAGTTTACCAATACCTTCCATACCTTCTGCACCAAGCTGGGTATCAAAGACTCCGAGTGACATTTGGTTCTGAAATACTGTGGGTCTCTACACAGATACATCCAAACTAAAATAGATTTTATGGACATCTCATCACTTGGTGCTGCTTATCGATATGCTATTAAAATTGAGCAGATATTTAAGCACCAGAACAAACGGGAATTTAGGTCTGCAAATCCGCAACAACCAAATTATGACAAAGACAGCTCGAACAAACAGTCTCCCGAAAACCAGTCCAAGACACAGGAAAAGAAGGGTCACGGGAAGACAAATAAGGACACCAAAAATGGTGTGAGTTCCATAAAAGCCTTTGGCACAACACCGATGAATGTCTCTCAAAACAGTCATTGGTGGCCGAGATCAAAGACAAGGAGCCAGACCTTGATTTAGAATCTGATTCTGAAAATAATGGTAAAAGACAGATCATCGACACAGACCCCACTGCTATTGTTGTGACCACAACAATTCAACCAGAAGAACCAACAGATCCTGAAGAGGGGGAGAACCTTTTTCATTGATAGATGTGGGTGAAGGGGACCCCACTGCATTTTATTGTTGATAGTGGAAGCTAGAAGAACCTCATCTCAGCAGAGATCATCAAACAGTTGGGATTATCGACAACACCACACCAGCAACCATACAACATCGGGTGGCTTCGCCAAGGACGAGATCTTCATGTCAACCAGCAATGTCGATTGTCATATGACATCCAACCCTTCAAGGACGAGGTATTGTATGATGTTGCCCCACTAGATGTCTATGAAGTTCTCTTGGGCCAACCATATATGTGGAAGCGCCATGTTGTTTATGAGTCTCGACCCCGTAGTGTCATTGTTACTTTGGGGGGTCATCTCTACAGAATACTAGAGGTAGTTCCCAATATTGTTCCACCTAAAAAGTGCTGCAAGGTAGTATCTCATACTGGAAAATTCAGCTTCTTCACAATCTATTCGAAAAGGGAATAAAATGACATTGCAACCACAACAGTTTTTGCCCCTGCACCTTCTATCCAACAGAAGCAGGTCGACAAGGTTGCAGCAAAGCACAAAAATTCCTTTTGCACACCTTCCTCTCATGTAGCTTGACTTGTTTAACAACATCAACTTCAACAGGTTCATGACAGACTTCCACAAACCAAGCAGCGTGATGTCTCCAGCAATACAAGCAACTCACCCAAATGCAGATCCAGCAAACGCTTTTCCCTCTCCCCCGGGAACTCTATGCAATGGCGACCATTTCTTCCTAAGGAGGAAGGATTGATCCAGGTGGATATTTGTGGCCACCCACCTTTTCCAACTGGCTCAAATTTGTTTTCTGGCAATTTTGGCAATTTACTATTTTTAGCAGGTTTTAACTTCTAGGGCCATTTTGAGGGCCTAAATGAAGGTTTTTCGAGATATAGGTTCTCAATGATATCCAATGGTATGATTGAGCCCCCAAAATGAATATCCTCGATTGTACCTTTCCAACGAGCTATCACACTCCTAAAACGGAGGTCGTATGCAAAAGTTACGACACCGGGAAGTTGATGTACTCACTTACCCAAATGGGGCCCACATGAATTTTGGTGCTTCATCTCCTAGGGTTAGGTTTTTGGATGTCTAGGACTTTTGAAATTCTCGTTTATTGTAAAAAGGCCTTCAGAGCCTCATTGTAATCATCGTCTTGTGAATGTGAGTAGCCGTCACATCTCTTCTCAGAGATAAGCTGCCACCATTCTAGCGAGTCTTTCACTCTGTATTTTTACAGTCTCTGTACATTTCTTTGATTAATAGAAATCACATCTTACTATATATTTGTGTATATTGTTGCATCTCTGATACATTTATATTATATTATTGAATATCTGCAATATCTCTGTGCATCTCTTTATTCTATATCCGCTCTCATTTTGTGCCAAAAATAATATAGATCAGTGGTATCAGAGCAGGCTGCTCTTGATCATTTTTTCAGTGCATGTACCCGACGAGGTCCGAGTATAGCAAGTTGTGTCTCGAGATTTTATCTCATGAAGACAATCGTTCTCGTACACACGAGAAACCCTCAATGGCGGAAGAAAATAAAATTGACGGAGCAGATGATCGTATCAATCTGCTGCTTGAGCAAGCTCTCACGTGACAGAGGGAAAAAATGATGGAGAATTTTTCCCACATCCTTAAATGCCTACGGATAGCATCAGGCGCATATTCATCAAGAGGCCACTTTGAAGGCACCTCACCTTTCAAGGTATAGGTTAATTTTGATATTTCCATATTTGAAGGTCGAATAGATGCGGATGCCCTAGATAAATGGTTAAATCTGCTAGAAGGTTATTTCTCTGTTCATAATTTTTCTAACAAGGAAAAGATCACCTTCGCACTCAAATATCTTCCCCATGTAAAACATCGGTGGGAAACTTACTGGGAGCAGAGTTCCATAGAGGAGTCTGGAATATATGAGGCCGATCCCACTTCGGATTTTTTTGTGGATGTGGTAAAAGAACAATATTACCCTATTGGAAACTATGAGGACCAGTAAATGAGATGGACCACACTACGGCAAGAGAGGGGACAAGTGGTTTCAGAGTTCACCAATACCTTTCATACCTTGCACACCAAGCTGGGTATCAAAGACTCCGAGTGATATTTGGTTCTGAAATACGATGGGGCTCTATACAGATACATCCAAACTGAAATGGATTTTCTGGACATCTCATCACTCGATGCTGCTTATCGATATTCTGTTAAAATTGAGCAAAAATTTAAGAACTAGAACAAATAGGAATTCGGGTCTGCAAATCCGCAACAACCAAAGTATGACAAAGACAGCCCGAACAAACAGTCTCCCGAAAACCAGTCCAAGAAATAGGAAAAGAAGGGTCACGGGAAGACAAAGAAGGACACTGGAAAAAGGTGCGAGTTCCAAAAAATCCCTTGGCACAACACCAATGAATGTCGCTCAAAATAGTCATTGGTGGCTGAGATCAAAGACAAGGAGCCAAACCTTGATTTAGAATCTAATTCTGAAAATAATGGTAAAAGACAGATCATCGACGCAGACCCCACTGCGATTGTTGCGACCGTAACAATTCAACCAGAAGAACCGACAGATCCTGAAGAGGGGTTGTGCCTCTTTCATTCACAGATGTGGGTGAAGGGGACCCCGCTGCATTTTATTGTTGATAGCGGAAGCCAGAAGAACCTCATCTTAGCAGAGGTCATCAAACAGTTGGGATTGTCGACAACACCACACCCGCAACCATACAACATCAGGTGGCTTCGCCAAGGATGAGATCTTCGTGTCAACCAGCAATTTCGATTATCATACGACATCCATCCTTTCAAGGATGAGGTATTATGTGATGTTTCCCCACTGGATATCTGTGATGTTCTCCTGGGCCAAGCATATATGTGGAAGCGCCATGTTGTTTATGAGTCTCGACCCCATAGTGTCATTGTTACTTTGGGGGGTCATCTCTACAGAATACCAGAGGTAGTTCCAACTATTGTTCCACCTAAAAAGTGCCACAAGGTAGTATCTCATATTGGAAAATTTAGCTTCTTCACAATCTATTCGAAAGGGGAACAAAAGGACATTGCAACCACTACAGTTTTGCCCCCTGCACCTTCTATCCAACAGAATCAGGTCGACAAGGTTGCAGCAAAGCACAAAAATTCCTTTTGCGCACCTTCCTCTCATGTAGCTTGACTTGATGAACAACATCAACTTCAACAATTTCATCACAGACTTCCACAAACCAAGCAGCGTGACGTCTCCAGCAATACAAGCAGCTCACCCAGATGCAGATCCAGCAAACGATTTTCCCTCTACCCCAGGAACTCAACGCAATGGAAACCATTGATTCCTAAGGAGGGAGGATTGATCCAGGTGGATATCAGTTGCCACCCACCTTTTCCGACTAGCTCAAAACTGTTTTCTGGCAATTTTGGCAATTTACTATTTTTAGCAGGTTTTAACTTCTGGAGCCTTTTTGAGGGCCTAAATGAAGGTTTTTCGAGATCAATCTTCTCAAACGTAGGAAAATTCCTAATTGATCTCTCAAAATGAATCTCCTCGAAGATCGTATGCAAAAGTTATGACCCTGGGACGTTGATGTACTCACTTACCCAAACGGGGCCCACATGACTTTTGGCACTTCATCTCCTAGGGTTAGGTTTTTGGATGTCTAGGATTTTTGGCATTCTTGTTTATTGTAAAAAGGCCTTTAGAGACTCATTGTAATCATCTTCTTGTGAATGCGAGTAGCCGTCACATCTCTTCTGAGAGATAAGTTGCCACCATTCTAGTGAGTCTTTCACTCTGTATTTTTACAATCTCTATACATTTATTTCATGAAAAGAAATCATGTATTACTATATATCTGTGCTTATTGTTGCATCTCTTATACATTTCTGTTATATTATTGAATATCTGCAATATCTCTGTGCATTTTTTTATTATATCTTTGCTTTCATTTCGTGCCGAAAATAATTTGGATCAGTAGTATCAGAGCAGGCTGCTCTTGATAATTTTTTCAGTGCATGTCCTCGACGAGGTCTGAGTATAGCAATTTGGGTCTCGATCTTGTCTCTCTTGAAGACAATCTCTCTGGCACACCCAAGAAACCCTCAACAGTAGAAGAAAATAAAATCGACGGAGCAGACGATCCTATCAATCTGTTGCTTGAGCAAGCTCTCACGTGACAGAGGGACGAAATGATGGAGAATTTTACCCACATCCTTAAACACCTACCAATAGCATCAGGTGCATATTCATCAAGCAGCCACTTTGAAGGCACCTCACCTTTCAAGGTACAGGTTAATTTTGATATTTCCATATTTGAAGGTCGAATAGATGCAGATGCCCTAGATAAATGGTTAAATCTACTAGAAGATTAATTCTCTGTTCATAATTTTTCCGACGAGGAAAAAATCACCTTTGCACTCGTTAAAGCTCTCCCCCATGTAAAACATTGGTGGGAAACTTACTAGGAGCAGAGTTCGAGAGAGGATTCTGGAATATATGGAGCCGATCCCAGTTCGGATTTTTTTGTGGATGTGGTAAAGGAACAATATTACCCTATTGGAAACTATGAGGACCAGTACATGAGATGGACCACACTACGGCAAGAGAGGGGCCAAGAAGTTTTGGAGTTCACCAATACCTTCCATACCTTGCGCACCAAGCTAGGTATCAAAGACTCTGAGCGACATTTGGTTCTGAAATACCATGGAGCTCTACACAGATACATCCAAATTGAAATGGATTTTATGGACATCTCATCACTCGGTGCTTCTTATCGAGATGCTGTTAAAATTGAGTAGAGATCTAAGCACCAAAACAAACACGAATTTCGGTCTGCAAATCTGCAACAACCAAAGTATGTGAAAGACATCCCAAACAAACAGTCTCTCGAAAACCAGTCCAAGACAAAAGAAAAGAAGGGTCACGAGAAGACAAAGAAGGACACCGGAAAATGGTGCGAGTTCCACAAAATCCCTTGGCACAAGATCGATAAATATCACTAAAAATAGTCATTGGTGGCCGACATCAAAGACAAGGAGCCAAACCTTGATTTAGAATCTAATTCTGAAAATAATGGTAAAAGACAGATCATCGACGTAGACCCCACTGCTATTGTTGCGACCGCAGCAATTCAACCAGAAGAACCAATAGATCCTGAAGAGGGGGAGTGCCTTTTTCATTCATAGATGTGGGTGAAGGGGACCCCGCTACATTTTATTGTTGATAGAGGAAGCCAGAAGAACCTCATCTCAGAAGAGGTTGTCAAACAGTTGGGATTTTCGACAACACCACACCCGCAACCATACAACATCGGGTGGCTTCGCCAAGGATGAGATCTTCGTGTCAACCAGCAATGTCAATTGTCATACGACATCCATCCCTTCAAGGACGAGGTATTATGTGATGTTTCCCCACTGGATGTATGTGATGTTCTCTTAGGCCAACCATATATGTGGAAGCAGCATGTTTTTTATGAGTCTCGACCCCGTAGTGTCATTGTTACTTTGGGGGGTCATCTCTACAGAATACCATAGGTAGTTCCAACTATTGTTACACCTAAAAAGTGTCGCAAGTTAGTATCTCATACTAGAAAATTCATCTTCTTCACAATCTATTCAAAAGGGGAACAAAAGGACATTCCAACCACTACAGTTTCGCCCCCTACACCTTCTATCCAACAGAAGCAGGTTGACAAGGTTGCGGAAAAGAAAACAAATTCCTTCTGCACACCTTCCTCTCATGTATCTAGACTTGTTGAACAACATCAACTTCAACAGGTTCATGACAGACTTCGACAAACCAAGCAACGCGATGTCTCCAGCAATACAAGCAGCTCACCCAGATGTAGATCCAGCAAACGCTTTTCCCTCTACCCCGAGAACTCAATGCACTAGCGAACAGTGATTCCTAAGGAGGAATATTGATCCAGGTGTATATCAATGGCCACCAACCTTTTCCAACTGGCTCAAAACTGTTTTCTGGCAATTTTGGCAATTTACTATTTTTAGCAGGTTTTAACTTCTGGGGCCATTCTGAGGGCCTAAATGAAGGTTTTTTGACATCTAGGTTCTCAGTTATATCCAAATGCATTATTGATCCCTCAACATTATTCTCCTCGACGATACCTTTCCAACGAGCTATCACACGCCTAAAACGAAGATCGTATGAAAAAGTTACGACCCCGGGAAGTTGATGTACTCACTTACCCAAACGGCGCCCACATGACTTTTGGCGCTTCATCTCCTAGCGTTAGTTTTTTGGATGTCTAGGACTTTTGGCATTCCCATTTATTGTAAAAATGCCTTCAAAGCCTCATTGTAATCATCTTCTTGCGAATGCGAGTAGGCGTCACATCTCTTCTCAGAGATAAGATGCCACCATTCTAGCGAGTCTTTCACTCTATTTTTTACAGTCTCTGTAGATTTCTTTGATTAATAGAACTCATGTATTACTATATATCTATGTTTATTGTTACATCTCTGATACATTTCTATTATATTATTGAATATCTGCAATATCTCTGTGCATTTTTTTATTATATCTCCGCTCTCATTTCGTGCCGAAAATAATCTGGATCAGTGGTATCAGAGCAGGCTCCTCTTAATCGTTTTTTCAGTGCATGTCCTTGACGAGGTCCGAGTATAGCAAGTTGGGTCTCGAGCTTGTCTCTCTTGAAGACAATCACTCTCGCACACCCAAGAAACCCTCAATGGCGGAAGAAAATAAAATCGACGGAGCAGACGATCCTATCAATCTGTTGCTTGAGCAAGCTCTCATTCGACAAAGGGAAAAAATGATGGAGAATTTTTCCCACATCCTTAAACGCCTATCGATAGCATCAAGCGCATCTTCATCAAGCGGCCACTTTGAAGGCACCTCACCTTTCAAGTTACAGGTTAATTTTGATATTCCCATATTTGAAGGTCGAATAGATGCAGATGCCCTAGATAAATGGTTAAATCTGCTAGAAGGTCATTTCTCTGTTCATAATTTTTCTCACAAGGAAAAGATCACCTTCGCACTCCTTAAAGCTCTAACCCATGTAAAACATTGGTGGGAAACTTACTGGGAGTAGAGTTCCACAGAGGAGTAAGGAATATATGGGGCCGATCCCACTTGGGATTTTTTTGTGGATGTGGTAAAGGAACAATATTACCCTATTGGAAACTATGAGGACCAGTACATGAGATGGACCACACTACGAAAAGAGAGGGGCCAAGCAGTTTCAGAGTTCACCAATGCCTTCCATACCTTGCTTGCCAAGCTGGGTATCAAAGACTCCGAGCCACATTTGGTTCTGAAAAACCGTGGGGCTCGACACAGATACATCCAAACTGAAATGGATTTTCTGGACATCTCATCACTTGGTGTTGCTTATCGATATGATGTTAAAATTGAGCAGAAATTTAAGCACCAGAACAAATGGGAATTCGAGTCTGCAAATCCGCAACATCCAAAGTATGAAAAAGACAGCCTGAACAAACAGTCTCCCTAAAACAAGTCCAAGACACAGGAAAAGAAGGGTCACGGGAAGACAAAGAAGGACACCGAAAAAGGGTGCGAGTTCCACAAAAACCCTTGGCACAACACCAATGAATGTTGCTTAAAACAGTCATTGGTGGCTGAGATCAAAGACAAGGTGCCAAACCTTGATTTAGAATTTGATTCTGAAAATAATGGTAAAAGACAGATCATCGACGTAGACCCCACTTCTATTGTTGCGACCGCAACAATTCAACCAGAAGAGCCAACAGATCTTGAAGAGGAGGAGTGCCTTTTTCATTCATAGATGTGGGTGAAGGGGACCCTGCTGCATTTTATTGTTGATAGCGGAAGCCAGAAGAACCTCATCTTAGGAGAGGTCATCAAATAGTTGGGATTGTCGACAACACCACACCCACAACCATACAACATCGGGTGGCTTCGCCAAGGATGAGATCTTCGTGTCAACCAACAATGTTGATTGTCATCCGGCATCTAGCCCTTCAAGGATGAGGTATTATGTGATGTTTCCCCACTGGATGTCTATGATGTTCTCTTCGGAAAACCATATATGTGGAAGCGCCATGCTGTTTATGAGTCTCGACCCCGTAGTGTCATTGTTACTTTGGGCGGTCATCTCTATAGAATACCAGAGGTAGTTCCAACTATTGTTCCACCTAAAAATTGTCGCAAGGTAGTATCTCATACTGGAAAATTCAGCTTCTTCATAATCTATTCGAAAGGGGAACAGAAGGGCATTGCAACAACTACAGTTTCACCCCCTGCAACTTCTATCCAACATAAGTAGGTTGACAAGGTTGCAGAAAAGAACAAACATTCCTTCTGCACACCTTCCTCTCATGTAGCTTGACTTGTTGAAAAACATCAACTTCAACAGGTTCATGACAGACTTCCACAAACCAAGCAGTGCGATGTCTCCGACAATACAAGCAACTCACCCAGATGCAGATCCAACAAACGCTTTACCCTCTCTCCCGAGAACTCAATGAAATGGAGACCATTGCTTCCTAAGGAGGGAGGATTGATCCAGGTGGATATCGGTGGCCACCCACCTTTTTTGACTGTCTCAAAACTGTTTTCTGGCAATTTTGGCTATTTACTATTTTTAGCAGGTTTTAACTTTTGGGGTGATTTTGAGGGCCTAAATGAAGGTTTTTCTAGATAGAGGTTCTCAATGATATCTAAAGTTATTATTTATCCCCCAAAATGAATATCCTCAATGATACCTTTCTAATGAGCTATCATGCGCCTAAAACGGAGATCGTATGCAAAAGTTACGACTCCAGGAAGTTGATGTACTCACTTACCCAAACGGGGCCCACATGACTTTTGGTGCTTCATCTCCTAGCTTTAGGTTTTTGCATGTCTAGGACTTTTGGTATTCCCGTTTATTGTAAAAAGGCGTTCATAGCCTCATTGTAATCATCTTCTTGCCAATGCGAGTCTTTCATAGCCTCATTGTAATCATCTTCTTGCCACCATTCTAGCGAATCTTTCACTCTGTATTTTTACAGTCTCTATACATTTCCTTGATTAATAGAAATCGTGTATTACTATATATCTGTGTTTATTGTTGCATCTCTCATACATTTCTATTATATTATTGAATATCTTCAATATATCTATGCATTACTTTATTATATCTCTGCTCTCATTTCGTGCCAAAAATAATCTCGATCAGTGGTATCAGAGCAGGCTGCTCTTGATTGTTTTTTCAGTGCATGTCCCCGACAAGGTCCGAGTATAGTAAGTTGGGTCTCGAGCTTGTCTCTCTTGAAGACAATCTCTCTCGCACACCCAAGAAACCCTCAATGGTGGAAGAAAAAGAAAATCGACGGAGCAGACGATCCTATCAATTTGTTGCTTGAGCAAGCTCTCACGCGATAGAGGGATGAAATGATGGAGAATTTTGCCCACATCCTTAAACACCTACCGATAGCATCAAGCGCATTTTCATCAAGCGACCACTTTGAAGGCACCTCGCCTTTCAAGGTACAGGTTAATTTTGATATTCTCGTATTTGAAGGTCAAATAGATGCAGATGCCCTAGATAAATGGTTAAATCTGCTCGAAGGTTATTTCTCTGTTCATAATTTTTCTGACAAGGAAAAGATCACCTTCACACTCCTTAAAGCTCTCCCCCATGTAAAACACTGGTGGGAAATTTACTGGGAGCAGATTTCCACAAAGGAGTCTGGAATATATGGGGCCAATCCCACTTGGGATTTTTTTGTGGATGTGGTAAAGGAACAATATTACCCTATTCGAAACTAT
The DNA here is from genome assembly GCA_009831015.1 of Picea engelmannii. Lineage (NCBI taxonomy): Eukaryota > Viridiplantae > Streptophyta > Pinopsida > Pinales > Pinaceae > Picea > Picea engelmannii. The sequence continues at coordinate 416,943 of ML793207.1, read as the reverse complement.
GAGGACCAGTACATGAGATGGACCACACTACGGCAAGAGAAGGGCCAAGCAGTTTCGAAGTTCACCAATACCTTCCATACCTTGCACACCAAGTTATGTATCAAAGACTCTGAGCGACATTTGGTTCTGAAATAC
>ML793207.1:361268-412533 GCA_009831015.1 Picea engelmannii | reverse complement strand
ACCGATAGCATCAGGCGCATATTCATCAAGCGGCCACTTTGAAGGCACCTCACCTTTCAAGGTACAGGTTAATTTTGATATTCCCGTATTTGAAGGTCAAATAGATGCAGATGCCCTAGATAAATGGTTAAATCTGCTAGAAGGTTATTTCATTGTTCATAATTTTTCCAACAAAGAAAAGATCACCTTCGCACTCCTTAAAGGTCTCCCCCATGTAAAACATTGGTGGAAAACTTACTGGGAGTAGAGTTCCACAGAGGAGTCTCGAATATATGGGGCCGATCCCACTTGGGATTTTTTTTTGGATGAGGTAAAGGAACAATATTACCCTATTGGAAACTATGAGGACCAGTACATGAGATGGACCACACTACGGTAAGAGAGGGGCCAAGAAGTTTTGGAGTTCACCGATACCTTCCATACCTTGTGCACCAAGCTGGGTATCAAAGACTCAGAGCGACATTTGGTTCTGAAATACCGTGGGGCTCTACACAGATACATCCAAACTGAAATGGATTTTCTGGACATCACATCACTCGATGCTGCTTATCGATATGCTGTTAAAATTGAGCAGAAATTTAAGCACCAGAACAAATGGGAATTCAGGTCTGTAAATATGCAACAACCAAAGTATGACAAAGACAGCCCGAACAAACAGTCTCTCGAAAACTAGTCCAAGACACTGGAAAAGAAGGTTGACGGGAAGACAAAGAAGGAAACCGAAAAACGGTGTGAGTTCCACAAAATCCCTTGGCACAACACAGATGAATGTCGCTCAAAATAGTCATTGGTGTCTGAGATCAAAGAGAAGGAGCCAAACCTTGATTTAGAATCTAAATCTGAAAATAATGGTAAAAGACAAATCATTGACGCAGACCGCACTGCTATTGTTGCAGCCGCAGCAATTCAACTAGAAGAACCAACAGATCCTAAAGAGGGGGAGCATGTTTTTCATTCATAGATGTGGGTGAAGGGGACCTCGCTGCATTTTATTGTTGATAATGGAAGCCAAAAGAACTTCATATTAGCAGAGGTCGTCAAAGAGTTGGGATTGTTGACAACACCACACCCGCAACCATACAACATCGGGTGGCTTCGCCAAGGATGAGATCTTCATGTCAACTAGCAATGTTGATTGTCATATGGCATCCAGCCCTTCAAGGACAAGGTATTATGTGATGTTGCCCAAATAGATGTCTAAGATGTTCTCTTGGGCCAACCATATATGTGGAATCACCATGTTGTTTATGAGTCTCGACCCCGTAGTGTCATTGTTACTTTGGGGGGTCATATCTACAGAATACCAGAGGTAGTTCCAACTATTGTTCCACCTAAAAAGTGTCGCAAGGTAGTATCTCATACTGGAAAATTCAGCTTCTTCACAATCTATTCGAAAGGGGAACAAAAGGACATTGCAACCACTACAGTTCTGCCCCCTGCGCCTTTTATCCAAGGGAAGCAGGTCGACAAGGTTACAGAAAAGCACAAAAATTCTTTCTGCACACCTTCCTCTCATGCAACTTGACTTGTTGAACAACATCAACTTCAATAGGTTCATGACAGACTTCCACAAACCAAGCAGCGCAATGTCTCCAGCAATACAAGCATCTCACCCAGATACAGATACAACAAACACTTTTCCCTCTCCCCCAGGAACTCAATGCAATGGATATCATTTCTTCCTAAGGAGGGAGGATTGATCCAGGTGGATATCGGTGGCCACCCACCTTTTCCGACTAGCTCAAAACTATTTTCTGGCAATTTTGGCAATTTACTATTTTTAGCAGGTTTTAACTTCTGGGGCCATTTCGAGGGCTTAAAAGAATCTCCTCTATGATACCTTTCCAACTAGATATCACATGCCTAAAACAGAGATCATATGCAAAAGTTATGACCCTGGGAAGTTGATGTACTCACTTACCCAAACGGGGCCCACATGACTTTTGGCGCTTCATCTCCCAGGGTTAGGTTTTTGGATGTCTAGGAATTTTGGCATTCCCGTTTATTGTAAAAAGGCCTTCAGAACCTCATTGTAATCATCTTCTTACAAATGCGAGTAGCCGTCACATCTCTTCTCAGAGATAAGCTGCCACCATTCTAGCTAGTCTTTCACTCTGTATTTGTACAGTCTCTGTACATTTCTTTGATTAATAGAAATCGTGTATTAATGTATATCTGTGTTTATTGTTGCATTTCTGATACATTTATGTTATATTATTGAATATTTGCAATATCTTTGTGCATTTCTTTATTATATCTCCACTCTCATTTCGTGCCGAAAATAATCTGGATCAGTGGTATCAGAGCAGGTTGCTCTTGATCATTTTTTCAGTGCATCTCCCTGACGAGGTCCGAGTATAGCAAGTTGGGTCTCGAGCTTGTCTCTCTTGAAGAAAATCGCTCCTGCACACCCAAGAAACCCTCAATAGTGGAAGAAAAGAAAATCGACAGAGCAGACGATCCTATCAATATGTTGCTTGAGCAAGCTCTCACACGACAGGGGGACGAAATGATGGAGAATTTTCCCCACATCCTTAAATGCCTACTGATAGCATCAGGCACATCTTCATCAAGCGGCCACTTTGAAGGCACCTCGCCTTTCAAGGTACAGGTTAATTTTGATATTCTTGTATTTGAAGGTAAAATAGATGCAGATGCCCTAGATAAATGGTTAAATCTGCTAGAAGGTTATTTCTTTGTTCATAATTTTTTCGACAAGGAAAAGATCACCTTCGCACTCCTTAAAGATCTCCCCCATGTAAAACATTGGTGGGAAACTTACTGGGAGAAGAGTTCCACAGAGGAGTCTGGAATATATGGGGTTGATCCCACTTGGCAATTTTTTGTGGATGAGGTAAAGGAACAATATTACCCTATTGGAAACTATGAGGACCAGTACATGAGATGGACCACACTACGGCAAGAGAGGGGCCAAGCAGTTTCAGATTTCACCAATACCTTCCATAACTTGCGCACCAAGCTAGGTATGAAAGACTCCGAGTGAAATTTGGTTCTGAAATACCGTGGGGCTCTACACAGATACATCCAAACTGAAATGGATTTTATAGACATCTCATCACTCAGTTTTTATTATCGATATGTTATTAAAATTGAGAAGAAATTTAAGCACCAGAACAAACGGGAATTCGGGTCTTCAAATCCGCAACAACCAAAGTATGACAAAGACATCCCGAACAAACAGTCTCTCGAAAAACTTTCCAGGACACAGGAAAAGAAGTGTCACGGGAAGACAAAAAAGGACACCGAAAAATGGTGCGAGTTCCACAAAATCCCTTGGCACAACAACGATGAATGTCGCTCAAAACAGTCATTGGTGGCCGAGATCAAAGACAAGGAGCCAAACCTTGATTTAGAATCTGATTCTGAAAATAATGGTAAAAGACAGAACATCGACGCAGACCCCACTACTATTGTTCCGACCGCAGCAATTCAACCAGAAGAACAAACAGATCCTGAAGAGGGGGAGCACCTTTTTCATTCACAGATGTGGATGAAGGGGACCCCTCTGCATTTTATTATTGATAGCGGAAGCCAGAAGAACCTCATCTCAGCAGAGGTCGTCAAATAGTTGGGATTGTTGACAACACCACACCCGCAACCATACAACATCGGGTGGCTTCACCAAGGACGAGATCTTCATGTCAACCAGCAATGTCGATTGTCATACGACATCCAGCCCTTCAAGGACGAGGTATTATGTGATGTTGCCCCACTGGATGTCTGTGATGTTCTCTTGGGCCAACCATATATGTGAAAGCGCCATGTTGTTTATGAGTTTTGACCCCATAGTGTCATTGTTACTGTGGGGGGTCATCTCTACAGAATACCAGAGGTAGTTCCAACTATTGTTCCACCTAAAAAGTGTCGCAAGGTAGTATCTCATACTAGAAAATTCAGCTTCTTCACAATCTATTCGAAAGGGGAACAAAAGGACATTGCAACCACTATAGTTCCGCCCCCTGCACCTTCGATCCAATAGAAGCAGGTCGACAAGGTTGCAGCAAAGCACAAAAATTCCTTCTGCACACCTTCCTCTCATGCAGCTCGACTCTTTGAACAACATCAACTTCAACAGGTTCATGACAAAATTCCACAATCCAAGCAGCACGACGTCTCCAACAATACAAGTAGCTCACCTAGATGCAGATCCAGCAAACGCTTTTCCCTCTCCCCCGAGAACTCAACGCAATGGAGAACATTGCTTTCTAAGGAGGGAGGATTGATCCAGGTGGATATCGGTGGCCACCCACCTTTTTCGACTGGCTCAAAACTATTTTCTGGCAATTTTGGCAATTTACTATTTTTAGCAGGTTTTAACTTCTGGGGCCATTTTGAGGGCCTAAATGAAGGTTTTTCGAGATCAAGGTTCTCAATGATAGTCAAATGCATTATTGATCCCCCAAAATGAATCTCCTCGATGATACATTTCCAACGAGCTATCACACGCCTAAAACAGAGATCGTATGCAAAAGTTACGACCCCGAGAAGTTGATGTACTCACTTACACAAATGGGGCCCACATGACTTTTGGCGCTTCATCTCCTAGGGTTAGGTTTTTGGATGTCTAGGAATTTTGTCATTCCCGTTTGTTGTAAAAAGGCCTTCAAAGCCTCATTGTAATCATGTTCTTGCGAATGCGAGTAGCCGTCACATCTCTTCTCAGAGATAAGCTGCCACCATTCTAGCGATTATTTCACTCTGTATTTTTACAGTCTCTATACATTTCTTTCATTAATAGAAATTGCGTATTATTGTATATTTGTGTTTATTGTTGCATCTCTGATACATTTCTATTATATTATTGAACATCTGCAATATCTTTGTGCATTTCTTTATTATATCTCCTCTCTCTTTTCGTGCTGAAAATAATCTGGATCAGTGGTATCATAGCAGGCTGCTCTTTATCATTTTTTCAGTGCATGTCCCCGACAAGGTCCGAGTATAGCAAATTGGGTCTCGAGCTTATATCTCTTGAAGGAAATCACTCTCACACACCCAAGAAACCCTGAATGGAGGAAGAAAATAAAATCGATGGAGCAGACGATCCTATCAATATGTTGCTTGAGAAAGCTCTCACCCGACAGAGGGATGAAATGATGGAGAATTTTTCCCACATCCTTAAATGCCTACCGATAGCATCGGGCACATATTCATCAAGCAGCCACTTTGAGGGAACCTCGCCTTTGAAGGTATACGTTAATTTTGATATTCCTGTATTTGAAGGTCAAATAGATGCAGATGCCCTAGATAAATGGTTAAATATGCTAGAAGGTTATTTCTCTGTTCATAATTTTTCGGACAAGGAAAAGATGACCTTCGCACTCCTTAAATCTCTCCCCCATGTAAAACATTGGTGGAAAACTTACTAGGAAAAGAGTTCCACAGAGGAGTCTAGAATATATGGGGCCAATCACAGTTTGGATTTTTTTGTGGATGCGGTAAAGGAACAATACTACCCTATTGGAAACTATGAGGACCAGTACATGAGATGGACCACAATAGGGAAAGAGAGGGGCCAAGAAGTTTCGGAGATCACCAATACTGTCCATACCTTGCGCACCAAGCTGGGTATCAAAGACTCCAAGCGACATTTGGTTCTGAAATACCGTGGGGCTCTACACAGATACATCCAAACTGAAATATATTTTCTGGACATCTCATCACTCGGTGCTACTTATCGATATGCTATTAAAATTGAGCAGAAATTTAAGCACCAGAACAAACAGGAATTTAGGTCTGCAAATCTGCAACAACCAAAGTATGACAAAGAAGGCCCAAACAAACAGTCTCCCGAAAACCAGATCAAGACACAGGAAAAGAAGGGTCACAGGAAGACAAAGAAGGACACCGTAAAATGGTGCGAGTTCCACAAATCCCTTGGCACAACACTGATGAATGTCACTCAAAACAGTCATTGGTGGCCGAGATCAAAGACAAGGAGCCAAACCTTGATTTAGAATATGATTCTGAAAATAATGATAAAAGATAGATCATCAACGCAGCTCCTACTGCTATTGTTACGAACGCAGCAATTCAACCAGAAGAACCAACAGATCCTGAAGAGGGGGAGCACCTTTTTCATTCACAGATGTGGGTGAAGGGGACCCCGCTACATTTTATTGTTGATAGCAGAAGCCAGAAGATCCTCATCTTAGCAGAGGTCATCAAACAGTTGGGATTGTTGACAACACCACAACCGCAACCATACAACATCGGGTAGCTTCGCCAAAGACGAGATCTTTGTGTCAACCAGCAATGTCGATTGTCATACGGCATCCAGACCTTCAAGGATGATGTATTATGTGATGTTTCCCCACTGGATGTCTGTGATGTTCTCTTGGGCCAGCCATATATGTGGAAGCGCCATGTTGTATATGAGTCTTGACCCCGTAGTGTCATTGTTACTTTGGGGGGTCATCTCTACAGAATACCAGAGGTAGTTGCAACTATTTTTCCACCTAAAAAGTGTTGCAAGGTAGTATCTCATACTAGAAAATTCAGCTTCTTCACAATCTATTCGAAAGGGGAACAGAAGGACATTGCAACCACCACAGTTTCGCCCCCTGCACCATCTATCCAACAGAAGAAGGTCGACAAGGTTGCAGCAAAGCACAAAAATTCCTTCTGCCCACCTTCCTCTCATGTAGCTTGACTTGTTGAACAACATCAACTTCAACAGGTTCATGACAGACTTCCACAAACCAGGCAGCGCGACGTCTCCATCAATACAAGCAGCTCACCCCAATCCAGATCAAGCAAACGCTTTTCCCTCTCCCCTGGGAACTCAACGCAATGGATACCATTTCTTCCTAAGGAGGGAGGATTGATCTAGGTGGATATCGATGGTGACTCACCTTTTCCGACTGGCTCAATACTGTTTTCTGGCAATTTTGGCAATTTACTATTTTTAGCAGGTTTTAACTTCTGGGGCCATTTTGAGGGCCTAAATGAATAGCTTTCAATATCGATGTTTTTAATGATAGCCAAAGGCATAATTGAGCCCTCAAAATGAATCTCCTTGATGATACCTTTCCAACGAGCTATCACACGCCTAAAACGGAGATTGTATGCAAAAGTTACGACCCTGGGAAGTTGATGTACTCACTTACCCAAACGGGTCCCACATGACTTTTGGCGCTTCATCTCCTAGGGTTAGGTTTTTGGATGTCTAGGACTTTTCACATTCTCATTTATTGTAAAAAGGCCTTTAGAGCCTCATTGTAATCATCTTCTTGCGAATGCGAGTAGCCTTCACATCTCTTCTCAGAGATAAGCTGCCACCATTCTAGCGAGTCTTTCACTCTGTATTTTTACAGTCTCTGTACATTTCTTTGATTAATAGAAATCGTGTGTTACTGTATATCTATGTTTATTGTTGCATATCTCATACATTTATGTTATATTATTGAATATCTGCAATATCTCTGTGCATATCTTTATTATATCTCCGCTCTTATTTAGTGCCAAAAATAATATGGATTAGTGGTATCAGAGCAGGCTGCTCTTGATCAGTTGGGTTTTGAGCTTGTCTCTGTTGAAGAAAATCACTCTCACACACCCATAAACCCTCAATGGCAGGAGAAAAGAAAATCGATGGAGAAGACGATCCTATCAATCTATTGCTTAAGCAAGCTCTCACGTGACAGAGGGACGAAATGATGGAGAATTTTTCCCACATCCTTAAATGCCTACCGATAGCATCAGGCGCATCTTCATCAAGCGACCACTTTGAACACACCTCGCCTTTCAAGGTATAGGTTAATTTTGATATTCTTGTATTAGAAGGTCAAATAGATGCATATGCCCTAGATAAATGGTTAAATCTGCTAGAAGGTTATTTCTCTGTTCAGAATTTTTCCGATAAAGAAAATATCACCTTCGCACTCTTTAAAGCTCTCCCCCATTTAAAACATTGGTGGGAAAATTACTAGGAGCAGAGCTCCACAGAGGAGTCTGGAATATATGGGGCCGATCCCAATTGGGATTTTTTTGTGGATACGGTAAAGGAACAATATTACCCTATTGGAAACTATGAGGACCAGTACATGAGATGGACCACACTACGGCAAGAGAGGGGCCAAGAAGTTTCGGAGTTCACTAATACCTTCCATACCTTGTGCACCAAGCTAGGTATCAAAGACTTCGAGCGACATTTGGTTCTGAAATACCATGGGGATCTACACAGATACATCCAAACTGAAATGGATTTTCTGGACATCTCATAACTCAGTGCTGCTTATCGATATGTTGTTAAAATTGAGCAGAAATTTAAGCACCAGAACAAACGGGAATTCGGGTCTGCAAATCTGCAACAACCAAAGTATGACAAAGATAGCCCAAACAAATAGTCTCCTAAAAATCAGTCCAAGACACAGGAAAAGAAGGGTCATGGGAAGACAAAGAAGCACACCAGAAAATGGTACAAGTTCCACAAAAGCCCTTGGCACAACACCGATGAATGTCACTCAAAACAGTCATTGGTGGTCGTGATCAAATACAAGTAGCCAAACCTTGATTTAAAATTTGATTCTGAAAATAATGGTAAAAGACAGATCATCGACGCAGACCCCACTTCTATTGTTGCGACCGCAGCAATTCAACTAGAAGAACCAACATATCCTGAAGAGGGGGAGCACCTTTTTCATTCATAGATGTGGGTGAAGGGGACACCGCTGCATTTTATTTTTGATAGTAGAAGCTAGAAGAACCTCATCTCAGCAGATGTCATCAAACAATTGGGATTTCTGACAACACCACACCCACAACCATACAACATCAGGTGGCTTCGCCAAGGACGAGATCTTCGTGTCAACCAACAATGTCGATTGTCATACGGTATCCAACCCTTCAAGGATGAAGTATTATGTGATGTTGCCCCACTAGATCTTTGTGATGTTCTGTTGGGCCAACCATATATGTGGAAGCACCATGCTATTTATGAGTCTCGACCCCGTAGTGTCATTGTTACTTTGGGGGGTCATCTCTAAAAAATACGATAGGTAGTTCCAACTTTTGTTCCACCTAAAAAGTGTCACAAGTTAGTATCTCATACAAGAAAATTCAGCTTCTTCATAATCTATTCGAAAGGGGAACAGAAGGACATTGCAACCACTATAGTTTCACCCCCTGCACCTTCTATCCAACAGAAGCAGATCAACAAGGTTGTAGAAAAGAACAAAAATTCCTTATTCACACCTTCCTCTCATGTAGCTCGACCTGTTCAATAATGTCAACTTCAACAGGTTCATGACAGACTTCCACAAACCAAGCAGCGCAACGTCTCCAGCCATACAAGCAGCTCACCCAGATGCAGATCCAGCAAACGCCTTTCCCTGTCCCCCAGGAACTCAATGCAATAGAGACAATTTATTCCTAAGGAGGGAGGATTGACCCAGATGGATATTGGTGGCCACCCACCTTTTTCGACTAGCTCATAACTGTTTTCTGGCAATTTTTGCAATCTACTATTTTTAGCAGGTTTTAACTTCTGGGGCCATTTTGAGGGCCTAAATAAAGGTTTTTCAATATTAAGATTCTCAATGTTAGATTAAGGAATTATTTAGCCCCCATAATGAATATCCTTGACAATACCTTTCCAACGAGCTATCACACACCTAAAACGAAGATCGTATGCAAACGTTACGACCCCGGGAAGTTGATGTACTCACTTACCCAAACGGGGCCCACATGACTTTTGGCGCTTCATCTCTTAGGGTTAGGTTTTTGGATGTCTAGGACTTTTAGAATTCCCATTTATTGTAAAAATGCCTTCAGAGCCTCATTGTAATCATCTTCTTGCGAATGCGAGTAGCCGTCACATTTCTTCTCAGAGATAAGCTGCCACCATTCTAGCGAGTCTTTCACTCTGTATTTTTACAGTCTCTGTACATTTATTTGATTAATAGAAATCGTATATTACTTTATATCTGTGTTTATTGTTGCATCTATGATACATTTCTGTTATATTATTGAATATCTGCAATATATTTGTGCATTTCTTTATTATATCTCCACTCTCATTTTGTGCCGAAAATAATCTGGATCAGTGGTATCAGAGCAGGCTGCTCTTGATCATTTTTTTAGTGCATGTCCCCGACGAGGTCCAAGTATAGAAAGTTGGGTCTCGAGCTTGTCTCTCTTGAAGACAATCTCTCTCGCACACCCAAGAAACCCTCAATGGCATAAGAAAAGAAAATCAATGGAGCAGACGATCCTATCAATCTGTTGCTTGAGCAAGCTCTCACGCGACAAAGGGACGAAATGATGGAGAATTTTGCCCACATCCTTAAACGCCTACCGATAGCATCAGGATCATTTTCATCAAGCGGCCACTTTGAAGGCACCTCGCCTTTCGAGGTACAGGTTAATTTTGATATTCCCGTATTTGAAGGTCAAATAGATGCAGATGCTCTAGATAAATGGCTAAATATGCTAGAAGGTTATTTCTCTGTTTATAATTTTTTCGACAAGGAAAAGATCACCTCGCACTCCTTAAAGCTATCCCCCATGTAAAACATTACTGGGAAACTTACTCGGAGCAGAGTTCCATAGAGGAGTCTCGAATATATGGGGCCGATCCCACTTGGGATTTTTTTGTGGATGCGGTAAATGAACAATATTACCCTATTGGAAACTATGAGGACCAGTACATGAGATGGACCACACTACGACAAGAGAGGGTCCAAGTAGTTTCAGAGTTCACAAATACCTTCCATACCTTGCACACCAAGCTGTGTATCAAAGACTCTGAGTGACATTTGGTTCTGAAATACCATGGGGCTCTACATAGATACATCCAAAATGAAATGGATTTTCTGGACATCTCATCACTCGGTGGTGCTTATCGATATGTTGTTAAAATTGAGTATAAATTTAAGCACTAGAAAAAAATGGGAATTCGGGTTTGCAAATCCGCAACAACCAAAGTATGACAAAGACAGTCCGAACAAATAGTTTCCCTTGGCACAACACTGATGAATGTCTCTCAAAACAATCATTGGTGTCCGAGATCAAAGACAAGGAGCCAAACCTTGATCTAGAATCTGATTATGAAAATAATGGTAAAAGACAGATCATTGACACAGACCCCACTGCTATTGTTGCGAGTGCAGCAATACAACCAGAAGAACCAACAGATCTGTCTTTTTCATTCACAGATGTGGGTGAAGGGGACCCTGCTACATTTTGTTGTTGATAGTGGAAGCCAGAAGAACCTCATCTCTGCAGAGGTCGTCAAACAGTTGGGATTGTCGACAACACCACACCCGCAACCATACAACATCAGGTGGCCTCGCCAAGGAGGAGAACTTTGTGTCAACCAACAATGTCGACTATCATATGGCATCCAGCCCTTCAAAGACAAGGTATTATGTGATGTTTCCCCACTGGATGTTTGTGATGTTCTCTTGGGCCAACCATATATGTGGAAGCACCATGTTGTTTATGAGTCTCGACCCCGTAGTTTCATTGTTACCTTCGGGGGTCATCTCTACAGAATACGAGAGCTAGTTCCAACTATTGTTCCACCTAAAAAGTGTTGCAAGGTAGTATCTCATACTGAAAAATTCAGCTTCTTCACAATCTATTCGAAAGGGGAACAAAAGGACATTGCAACCACTACAGTTTCGCCCCCTGCACCTTCTATCCAACAGAAGCAGGTTGACAAGTTTGCAGCAAAGCAAAAAAATTCCTTATGCACACCTTCCTCTCATGCATCTTGAATTTTTGAACAACATCAACTTCAACAGATTCATGACAGACTTCCACAAACCAAGCAGCGCGACGTCTCCAACATTACAAGCAACTCACCCAGATGCAGATCCAGCAAACGCTTTTCCCTCTCCCCCGGGAACTCAATGAAATGGAGACCATTTCTTCCTAAGGAGGGAGGATTGATCCAGTGGATATCGGTGGCCACCCACCCTTTCCGATTGGCTCAAAACTATTTTCTGGCAATTTTGGCAATTTACTATTTTTAGCAGGTTTTAACTTCTGGGGCCATTTTGAGGGCCTAAATGAAGTTTTTTTGAGATCAAGGTTCTCAATGATAACCAAAGGCATTATTTATCCCCCAAAATGAATCAACTCGATGATACCTTTCTAATGATCTATCACACGCCTAAAACAGAGATTGTATGCAAAAGTTACGACCCCGGGAAGTTGATGTACTCACTTACCCAAACGGGGCCCACATGACTTTTGGCGCTTCATCTCCTAGGGTTAGGTTTTTGGATGTCTAGGACTTTTGTCATTCCCATTTATTGTAAAAAGTCCTTCGGAACGTCATTGTAATCATCTTCTTGCGAATGCGAGTAGCCGTCACATCTCTTCTCAGAGATAAGATGCCACCATTCTAGCGAGTCTTTCACTCTGTATTTTTACAGTCTCTGTACATTTCTTTGATTAATAGAAATCATGTATTACTGTATATATGTGTTTATTGTTACATATCTAATACATTTCTATTATATTATTGAATATCTGCAATATCTCTGTGCATTTCTTTATTATATCTCCACTCTCATTTCATGCCGAAAATAATCTGGATCAGTGGTATCAGAGCAGTCCGCTCTTGATCATTTTTTCAGTGCATGTCCCCGACGAGGTCCGAATATAGCAATTTGGGTCTCGAGCTTGTCTCTCTCAATGAAAATTACTCTCACACACCCAAGAAACCCTCAATGGCGGAAGAAAAGAAAACCAACGGAGTAGACGATCCTATCAATCTGTTGCTTGAGCAAGCTCTCACGCGACAGAGGGACGAAATGAGGGAGATATTTTCCCACATCCTTAAATGCCTACTGATAGCATCAGGTGAATCTTCATCAAGTGGCCACTTTGAAGGCACCTCTCCTTTCAAGGTACAGGTTAATTTTGATATTCCCGTATTTGAAGGTCAAATAGATGCAGATGCCCTAGATAAATGGTTAAATCTGCTAAAAGGTTATTTCTCTGTTAATAATTTTTCCGACAAGGAAAAGATCACCTTCGTACTCCTTAAATCTCTCCCGCATGTAAAACATGGGTGGGAAACTTACTGGGAGCAGAGTTCCACAAAGGATTCTGGAATATATGGGGTCGATCCCACTTGAGATTTTTTTGTGGATGCAGTAAAGGAACAATATTACCCTATTGGAAACTATGAGGACCGGTACATGAGATGGGCCACACTACGGCAAGAGATGGGGCAAGAAGTTTTGGAGTTCACCAATACCTTGCATACCTTGTGCACCAAGATGGGTATCAAAGACTCCAAGCGACATTTGGTTCTGAAATACCATGGGGATTTACACAGATACATCCAAACTGAAATGGATTTTCTGTACATCTCATCACTCGATGTTGCTTATCGATATGCTGTTAAAATTGAGCAGAAATTTAAGCACCAGAACAAATGGGAATTCAGGTCTGCAAATACGCAACAACCAAAGTATGACAAAGATAGCCCGAACATACAGTCTCTTGAAAACTAGTCCAAGACACAGGAAAAGAAGGGTCACGGGAAGACAAAGAAGGACACCGGAAAATGGTGCGAGTTCCACAAAAGCCCTTGGCACAACACCGATGAATGTACCTCAAAATATTCATTGGTGTTCGAGATCAAAGACAAGGAGCCAAACCCTGATTTACAATCTGATTCTGAAAATAATGGTAAAAGACAGATCATTGACGCAGACCCCACTGCTATTGTTGCGACCGCAACAATTCAACCATAAGAACCAACAGATGTGGGTGAAGGGGACCTCGTTGCATTTTATTGTTGATAACAGAAGCCAGAAGAACCTCATCTCAGAAGAGGTCATCAAACAGTTGGGATTGTCGACAACACCACACCCACAACCATACAACATCGGGTGGCTTCTCCAAGGACGATATCTTTGTGTCAACCAACAATGTCGATTGTCATACGGCATCCAGCCCTTCAAGGACGAGGTATTATGTGATGTTGCCCCACTGGATGTCTGTCATGTTCTCTTGGGCCAACCATATATGTGGAATCACCATGCTGTTACTTTGGGGGGTCATCTCTACAGAATACCAGAGGTAGCTCCAACTATTGTTACACCTAAAAAGTGCTGCAAGGTAGTATCTCATAATGGAAAAATTAGCTTCTTCACAATCTATTCGAAGGGGGAACAAAAGGACATTGCAACCACTACAGTTTTTCCTCCTGTACCTTCTATCCAAGAGAAGAAGGTCTACAAGGTTACAGCAAAGCACAAAAATTCCTTTTGCACACCTTCCTCTCATGCAGCTTGACTTTTTGAACAACATCAACTTCAACATGTTCATGACAGACTTCCACAAACCAAGCAGCGCGACGTCTCCAGCAATACAAGCAGCTCACCCAGATGCAGATCCAGCAAACGCTTTTCCCTCTCCCCCGAGAACTCAACGCAATGGATACCATTGCTTCCTAATGAGGGAGAATTGATCCACGTGGATATCGGTGGCCACCCACCTTTTTCGACTGGCTCAAAACTGTTTTCTGACAATTTTGGCAATTTACTATTTTTAGTAGGTTTTAAAGTCTAGGGCCATTTTGAGGGCCTAAATGAAGGTTTTTCGATATCAAGGTTCTCAATGATATCCCAAGGAAATATTGAAACACCAAAATGAATCTCCCTAACGAAACCTTTCCAACGAGCTATCACACGCCTAAAATGGAGATCGTATGCAAAAGTTATGACCCTAGGAAGTTGATGTAATCACTTACCCAAACGGGGCCCACGTGACTTTTGGCGCTTCATCTCCTAGGTTTAGGTTTTTGGATGTCTAGGAATTTTGGCATTCCCATTTATTGTAAAAAGGCCTTCAGAGCCTCATTGCAATCATCTTCTTGCGAATGCGATTAGCCGTCACATCTCTTCTCAGAGATAAGCTGCCACCATTCTAGCGAGTCTTTCACTCTGTATTTTTATAGTCTCTGTACATTTCTTTGATTAATAGAATTCATGTATTACTGTATATCTGTGTTTATTGTTGCATATTTAATACATTTATGTTATATTATTGAATATTTTCAATATCTCTGTGCATTTCTTTATTATATCTCCGCTCTCATTTCATGCCGAAAATAATCTGGATCAGTGGTATCAGAGCAGGTTGCTCTTGATCATTTTTTCAGTGCATCTCCCCGACGAGGTCCGAGTATAGTAATTTGGGTCTCGAGCTTGTTTCTCTTGAATACAATCGCTCTCACACACCCAAGAAACCCTCAATGGCAGAAGAAAGTAAAATCGACGGAGCAGACGATCCTATCAATCTGTTGCTTGAGAAAGCTCTCGCGCGACAGAGGGACGAAATGATGGTGAATTTTCCCCACATCCTTAAACGCCTAATGATAGCATCAAGCACATCTTCATCAAGCGACCACTTTGAAGGCACCTCACCTTTCAAGGTACAGGTTAATTTTGATATTCATGTATTTGAAGGTCAAATAGATACAGATGCCCTAGATAAATGGTTAAATCTGCTAGAAGGTTATTTCTCTGTTCATAATTTTTTAGACAAGGAAAAGATCACCTTCGCACTCCTTAAAGCTCTCCCCCATGTAAAACATTGGTGGGAAACTTACTGGGAGTAGAGTTAGATAGAGGAGTCTAGAATATATGGGGCCGATCCCACTTGGGATTTTTTTGTGGATGAGGTAAAGGAACAATATTACCCTATTGGAAACTATGAGGACCAGTACATGAGATGGACCAAACTACGGCAAGAGAGGGGCCAAGTAGTTTTGGATTTCACCAATACCTTCCATAACTTTCACACCAAGCTGGGTATGAAAGGCTTCGAGCTACATTTGGTTCTAAAATACCGTGGGGCTCTAAACAGATAAATCCAAACTAAAATGGATTTTTTGGACATCTCATCACTCGGTGCTGCTTATCGATATGCTCTTAAAATTGAGTAGAAATTTAAGCACCAGAAAAAATGGGAATTTGGGTTTCCAAATACGCAACAACCAAAGTATGAAAAAGACAGCCCGAACAAACAGTCTCCCAAAAACCTTTCCAAGACACAGGAAAAGAAGGGTCACGGGAAGACAAAGAAGGACATCGAAAAATGGTGTGAGTTCCACAAAAGTCCTTGGCACAAAACTGTTGAATGTTGCTCAAAACAGTAATTGGTGTCCGAGATCAAAGACAAGGAGCCAAACCTTGATTTAGAATCTGATTCTGAAAATAATGGTAAAAGACATATCATTGACACAGACCCCACTGCTATTGTTGCGACCACAACAATTCAACCTAAAGAACCAATAGATCATGAAGAGGGGGAGCACCTTTTTCATTCACAAATGTGGGTGAAGGCGACCCTGCTACATTTTAGTGTTGATAGTGGAAGCCAGAAGAACCTCATCTCAGCAGAGGTCGTCAAACAGTTGGGATTGTCGACAACACCAAACCCGCAACCATACAACATTGGGTGGCCTCGCCAAGGATGAGATCTTGATGTCAACCAACAATGTCGACTATCATACAACATCCAACCCTTCAAGGATGAGGTATTATGTGATGTTGCCCCACTGGATGTCTGTGATGTTTTCTTGGGCCAACCATATATGTGGAAGCACCATGTTGTTTATGAGTCTTGACCCCGTAGTGTCATTGTTACTTTGGGGGGTCTTCTCTACAGAATACCAGAGGTAGTTCCAATTATTGTTCCACCTAAAAAGTGCCGCAGGGTAGTATCTCATACTGGAAAATTCAGCTTCTTCACAATCTATTCGAAAGGGGAACAAAAGGACATTGCAACCACTACAGTTTCTCCCCCTGCACCTTCTATCCAACAGAAGCAGGTCGACAAGGTTGCAGAAAAGCAAAGAAATTCCTTCTGCACACCTTCCTCTCATGCATCTTGACTTGTTGAACAACATCAACTTCAACAGGTTCATGACAGACTTCCACAAACCAAGCAGTGCCACTTCTCGAGCAATACAAGAAACTCACCGAGATGCAGATCCAGCAAACGCTTTTCCCTCTCCCCCAGGAAATCAATGAAATGGAGACCATTTCTTCCTAAGGAGGGAGGATTGATCCAGGTGGATATATATGGCTACCCACCTTTTCCGACAGGCTCAAAACTTCTTTCTGGCAATTTTGGCAAATTACTATTTTTAGCAGGTTTTAACTTCTTTGGCCATTTTGAGGGCCTAAATGAAGTTTTTTTGAGATCGAGGTTCTCAATGATATCCAAAGGCATGATTGATCCCCAAAAATGAATCAAATAGACGATACCTTTCCAATGATATATCACATGCCTAAAACATAGATCATATGCAAAAGTTACGACCCCGGGAAGTTGATGTACTCAATTACCCAAACGGGGCCCACATGACTTTTGACACTTCATCTCCTAGGGTTAGGTTTTTGGATGTCTATAAATTTTGGCATTCCTATTTATTGTAAAAATTCCTTCAGAGCCTCATTGTAATCATCTTCTTGCGAATGCGAGTAGCCGTCACATCTCTTCTCAAAGATAAGTTGCCACCATTCTAGCGAGTCTTTCACTCTGTATTTTTACAGTCTCTGTACATTTCTTTGATTAATAGAAATCATGTATTACTGTATATCTATGTTTATTGTTGCATCTCTGATACATTTCTGTTATATTATTGAATATCTTCAATATCAATGTGCATTTCTTTATTATATCTCCACTCTCATTTCGTTCTAAAAATAATCTGGATCAGTGGTATAAGAGAAGGTTGCTCTTGATCATTTTTTTAGTGCATGTCCTCGATGAGGTCTGAGTATAGCAAGTTGGGTCTCGAGCTTGTCTCTCTTGAATAAAATCGCTCTCACACACCCAAGAAACCCTCAATGGCAGAGGAAAAGAAAATCGATGGAGCAGACGATCCTATCAATCTGTTGCTTGAGCAAGCTCTCACGCGACAGAGGGACGAAATGATGGAGAATTTTACCCACATCCTTAAATGCCTACCGATAGCATTAGGTGCATCTTCATCAAGCGACCACTTTGAAGGCACCTTGTCTTTCAAGGTACAGGTTAATTTTGATATTCCCGTATTTGAAGGTCAAATAGATGCAGATGCCCTAGATAAATGGTTAAATATGCTAGAAGGTTATTTCTGTGTTCATAATTTTTCCGACAAGGAAAAGATCGCCTTCGCACTCCTTAAAGATCCCCCCCATGTAAAACATTGGTGGGAAACATACTAGGAGCAGATTCCCATTGAGAAGTCTGGAATATATGGGGTCGATCCCACTTGGGATTTTTTTGTCTATGCGGTAAAGGAACAATATTACCCTATTGGAAACTATGAGGACCACTACATGAGATGGAGCACACTACGGAAAGAGAGGGGACAAGCAGTTTTGGAGTTCACCAATGCCTTCCATACTTTGCGCACCAATCTGGGTATCAAAGACTCAGAGCGACATTTGGTTATGAAATACCGTGGGGCTCTACACAAATACATCCAAACTGAAATGGATTTTCTGGACATCTCATCACTCGATGCTGCTTATCGATATGCTGTTAAAATTGAGAAGAAATTTAAGCACCAGAAGAAATCGGAATTTAGGTCTGCAAATACGCAACAACCAAAGTATGACAAAGATAGCTCGAACAAATAGTCTCTCGAAAACTAGTCCAAGACACAGGAAAAGAAGGGTCACGAGAAGACAAAGAAGGACACCAGAAAATGGTGCGTGTTCCACAAAATCCCTTGGCACAACACTGATGAATGTCGCTCAAAATAGTCATTGGTGTCCGAGATCAAAGACAAGGAGCCAAACCTTGATTTAGAATCTGATTCTGAAAATAATGGTAAAAGATAGATCATTGACACAGACCCCACTGCTATTGTTGCGACCACAACAATTCAACCAAAAGAGCCAACAGATCCTGAAGAGGGGGAGCACCTTTTTCATTCATAGATGTGGGTGAAGGGGACCTCGCTGCATTTTATTGTTGATAACGGAAGCTATAAGAACCTCATCTCAGTAGAGGTCGTCAAACAGTTGGGCTTGTCGACAACACCACACCCGCAACCATACAACATCTGGTAGCTTCGCCAAGGACGAGATATTCGTGTCAACCAGCAATGTCGATTGTCATATGACATCCAGCCCTTCAAGGAAGAGGGATTTTGTGACGTTGCCCCACTGGATGTCTGTGATGTTCTCTTGGGCCAACCATATATGTGGAATCACCATGTTGTTTATGAGTCTCGACCCCATAGTGTCATTGTTACTTTGGGGGGTCATCTCTACAGAATATTAGAGGTAGTTCCAACTATTGTTCCACCTAAAAAGTGTCGCAATGTAGTATCTCATACTGGAAAATTCAGCTTCTTCACAATCTATTCGAAAGGGGAACAAAAGGACATTGCAACCACTACAGTTTCGCCCCCTACACCTTCTATCCAAGACAAGGAGGTCGACAAGGTTACAGAAAAGCACAAAAATTCCTTCTGCACACCTTCCTCTCATGCAGCTTGACTAGTTGAACAACATCAACTTCAACAGGTTCATGACAGACTTCCACAAACCAAGCAGTGCAACGTCTCCAGCAATACAAGCAGATCACGCAGATGCAGATCTAACAAACACTTTTCCCTCTCCCCCGGGAACTCAACGAAATGGATACCATTGCCTCCTAAGGAGGGAGGATTGATCCAGGTGGATATCGGTGGTCACCCACCTTTTCCGACTGGCTCAAAACTGTTTTCTGACAATTTTGGCAATTTACTATTTTTAGCAGGTTTTAACTTCTCGGGCCATTTTGAGGGCCTAAATGAAGGTTTTTCGATATCAAGGTTCTCAATGATAGCCTAAGGCATTATTTAGCCCCCAAAATGAGTTTCCTCGATGATACCTTTTCAACGAGCTATCACACGCCTAAAATGAAGATTGTATGCAAAACTTACGACCCTGGGAAGTTGATGTACTCACTTACCCAAACGGGGCCCACATGACTTTTGCTGCTTCATCTCCTAGGGTTAGGTTTTTGGATGTATAGGAATTTTGGCATTCCCATTTATTGTAAAAAGGCCTTCAGATCCTCAGTGTAATCATCTTATTGTGAATGCGAGTAGCCGTCACATCTCTTCTCAGAGATAAGTTGCGACCATTCTATCGAGTCTTTGACTCTGTATTTTTACAGTCTCTGTACATTTATTTGATTAATAGAAATCATGCATTACTGTATATCTGTGTTTATTTTTTCATCTCTGATACATTTATGTTATATTATTGAACATTTGAAATATCTCTGTGCATTTCTTTTTTATATCTCCGCTCTTATTTCGTGCCGAAAATAATCTGGATCAGTTGTATCAGAGAAGGTTGCTCTTGATCATTTTTTCAGTGCATCTCCCCGATGAGGTCTGAGTATAGAAAGTTGGGTCTCGAGCTTGTCTCTCTCAAAGACAATTGCTCTCGCACACCCAAGAAACCCTCAATGGTGGAAGAAAAAAAAATCGACGGAGCAGGCGATCCTATCAATCTGTTGCTTGAGAAAGCTCTCACGTGACAAAGGGACGAAATGATGGAGAATTTTCCCCACATCCTTAAATGCCTATTGATAGCATCAGGAGCATCTTCATCAAGCAGCCACTTTGAAGGCACCTCACCTTTCAAGGTACAGGTTAATTTTGATATTCCTGTATTTGAAGGTCAAATAGATGCAGATGCCCTAGATAAATGGTTAAATATGCCAAAAGGTTATTTCTCTATTCATAATTTTTTTGACAAGGAAAAGATCACCTTCGCACTCCTTAAATCTCTCCCACATGTAAAACATTAGTGCGAAACTTACTGGGAGTAGAGTTCCATAGAGAGGTCTAGAATATATGGGGCCAATCGCACCTGGGATTTTTTTATGGATGAGGTAAAGGAACAATATTACCCTATTGGAAACTATGAGGACTAGTACATGAGATGGACCACACTACGACAAGAGAGGGGGCAAGCAGTTTCAGATTTCACCAATACCTTCCATAAATTGCGCACCAAGCTGGGTATGAAAGACTCAGAGTGACATTTGGTTCTAAAATACCGTGGGGCTCTACATAGATACATCTAAACTGAAATGGATTTTCTAGACATCTCATCACTCGATGCTGCTTATCGATATGCTATTAAAATTGAGCAGAAATTTAAGACCCATAACAAACGGGAATTCGGGTTTGCAAATCCGCAACAACTAAAGTATGACAAAGAAAGCCCGAACAAACGGTCTCCTGAAAACCTTTCCAAGACACAGGAAAAGAAGGGTCACGGGAAGACAAAGAAGGACACCGGAAAATGGTGCGAGTTCCAAAATAGCCCTTGGCACAACATCGATGAATGTCGCTCAAAAAAATTCATTGGTGGTTGAGATCAAAGACAAGGAGCCAAACCTTGATTTAGAATCTGATTCCAAAAATAATGGTAAAAGACAGATCATTGACGCAGACCCCACTGCAATTGTTGTGACTGCAGCAATTCAACCAGAAGAACGAACAGATTCTAAAGAGGGGGAGAACCTTTTTCATTCACAGATGTGGATGAAGGGGACCCCTCTGCATTTTATTATTGATATCGGAAGCCAGAAGAACCTCATCTAAGCAGAGGTCGTCAAACAGTTGGGATTGTCGACAACACCACACCCGCAACCATACAACATCGGGTGGCTTCACCAAGGACGAGATCCTCGAGTCAACCAACAATTTTTATTGTCATACGGCATCCAGCCCTTCAAGGACGAGGTATTATGTGATGTTGCCCCACTGGATGTCTGTGATGTTCTCTTGGGCCAACCATATATGTGGAAGCACCATGTTGTTTATGAGTTTCGACCCCGTAGTGTCATTGTTACTTTGGGGGGTCATATCTATAGAATACCAGAGGTAGTTCCAACTATTGTTCCACCTAAAAAGTGTTGCAAGGTAGTATCTCATACTGGAAAATTCATCTTCTTCACAATCTATTTGAAAGGGGAACAAAAGGACATTGCAACCACTACAGTTTCGCCCCCAACACCTTCTATCCAATAGAATAAGGTCGACAAGGTTGCAGCAAAGCACAAAAATTCCTTCTGCACACCTTCCTCTCATGCAGCTCGACTTTTTGAACAGCATCAACTTCAACAGATTCATAATAGACTTCCACAAACTAAGCAGCATGACGTCTCCAGCAATACAAGTAGCTTACCCAGATGCAGATCTAGAAAATGCTTTTCCCTCTTCCCCGGGAACTCAACGCAATGGAGACCATTGCTTCCTAAGGAGGGACGATTGATCCAGGTGGATATTGGTGGCCACCCACCTTTTTCGACTGGCTCAAAACTATTTTCTGTCAATTTTGGCAATTTACTATTTTTAGCAGGTTTTAACTTCTGGGGCCATTTTGAGGGCCTAAATGAAGGTTTTTCTAGATCAAGGTTCTCAATGATATTCAAATGCATGATTGAGCCCCCAAAATGAATCTCCTCGATTATACATATCCAACGACCTATTACACGCCTAAAACGGAGATCGCATGCAAAAGTTACGACCCCGGGAAGTTGATGTACTCACTTACCCAAATGGGGCCCACATGACTTTTGGCGTTTCATCTCCTAGGGTTAGGTTTTTGTATGTCTAGGAATTTTGGCATTCCTATTTATTGTAAAAATACCTTCAAAGCCTCATTGTAATCATCTTCTTATGAATGCGAGTAGCCGTCACATCTCTTCTCAGAGCTAAGATGCCACCATTCTAGCGAGTCTTTCACTTTGTATTTTTACAGTCTCTGTACATTTCTTTGATTAATAGAAATCGTGTATTATTGTATATCTTTGTTTATTGTTGCATCTCTGATACATTCTATTATATTATTGAATATATGCAATATATTTGTGCATTTATTTCTTATATCTCCACTCTCATTTCGTGCCGAAAATAATCTGGATCAGTGGTATCATAGCAGGCTGCTCTTGATCATTTTTTCAGTGCATGTCCCCGACGAGGTCTGAGTATAGCAAGTTGGGTCTCGAGCTTGTCTCTCTTGAAGACAATCGCTCTCACACACCCAAGAAGCCCTCAATCGTGGAAGAAAATAAAATCGACGGAGCGGATGACCCTATCAATCTGTTGCTTGAGCAAGCTCTCATGTGACAGAGGGATGAAATGATGGAGAATTTTTTCCACATCCTTAAACACCTACTGATAGCATTAGGTGCATCTTCATCAAGTGGCCACTTTGAGGGCACCTCGCCTTTCAAGGTACAGGTTAATTTTGATATTCCCATATTTGAAGGTCAAATAGATGCAGATGCCCTAGATAAATGGTTAAATCTGCTAGAAGGTTACTTCTTTGTTCATAATTTTTTCGACAAGGAAAAGATCACCTTCACACTCCTTAAAGCTCTCTCCCATGTAAAACATTGGTCAAAAACTTACTGGGAGCAGAGTTCCACAGAGGAGTCTGAAATATATGGGGCCGATCCCACTTGGGATTTTTTTGTGGATACGGTAAAGGAACAATATTACCCTATTGGAAACTATGAGGACTAGTACATGAGATGGACCACAATACGGAAACAGAGGGGCCAAGAAGTTTCAGAGATCACCAATACCGTCCATACCTTGCACACCAAGCTGGGTATCAAAGACTCCAAGCGACATTTGGTTCTGAAATACCGTGGGGCTCTACACAGATACATCCAAACTGAAATTGATTTTTTGGACATCTCATCACTCGGTGCTGCTTATCGATATGCTGTTAAAATTGAGCAGAAATTTAATCACGAGAACAAACAGGAATTTGGGTCTGCAAATCCGCAACAACCAAAGTATGACAAAGACAGCCCGAACAAACAGTCTCTCGAAAACCAGTCCAAGACACAGGAAAATAAGGGTCATGGGAAGACAAAGAAGGACACCGAAAAATGGTGCGAGTTCCACAAAATACCTTGGCACAACACCGATGAATGTTACTCAAAATAGCCATTGGTGGCCGAGATCAAAGACAAGGAGCCAAACCTTGATTTAGAATCTAATTCTGAAAATAATGGTAAAATATAGATCATCGACGCAGATCCCACTGCTATTGTTGCGAACGCAACAATTCAACCAGAAGAACCAACAGATCCTGAAGAGGGGGAGCACCTTTTTCATTCACAGATGTGGGTGAAGGGGACCCCGCTCCATTTTATTGTTGATAGCAGAAGCCAGAAGATCCTCATCTCAGCAGAGGTCATCAAACAGTTGGGATTGTCGAGAACACCACACCCACAACCATACAACATCGGGTGGCTTCGCCAAAGACGAGATCTTTGTGTCAACCGGCAATGTCGATTGTCATACGACATCCAACCCTTCAAGGATGAGATATTATGTGATGTTTCCCCACTGGATGTCTATGATGTTCTCTTGTTCCAACCATATATGTGGAAGCGCCATGCTGTATATGAGTCTCGACCCCGTAGTGTCATTTTTACTTTGGGGGGTCGTCTCTACAGAATACCAGAGGTAGTTCCAACTATTTTTCCACCTAAAAAGTGTCGCAAGGTAGTATCTCATACTAGAAAATTCTGCCTCTTCACAATATACTCGAAAGGGGAACAGAAGGACATTACAACCACTATAGTTTCGTCCACTGCACCTTCTATCCAACAGAAGAAGGTTGACAAGGTTGCAGTAAAGCACAAAAATTCCTTCTGCATACCTTCCTCTCATGTAGCTCGACTTTTTGAACAACATCAACTTCAACAGGTTCATGACAGACTTCCACAAACCAAGCAGCGCGACGTCTCCAGCAATACAAGCAACTCACCCCAATGCAGATCAAGAAAACACTTTTCCCTCTCCCCTAGGAACTCAACGCAATGGAGACCATTGCTTCCTAAGGAGGGAGGATTGATCCAGGTGGATATCGGTGGCCACGCACCTTTTTCGACTGGCTCAAAACTGTTTTCTACAATTTTGGCAATTTACTATTTTTAGCAGGTTTTAACTTCTGGGGCCATCTTGAGGGCCTAAATGAAGGTTTTTCAAGATCGAGGTTCTCATTAATAGCCGAAAGCATGATTTATCCCTCAAAATGAATCTCCTCGATGATACCTTTCCAACAAGCTATCACACGCCTAAAACGGAGATCGTATGCAAAAGTTACGACCCTGGGAAGTTGATATACTCACTTACCCAAACGGGGCCCACATGACTTTTGGCGCTTCATCTCCTAGGGTTAGGTTTTTGGATGTCTATGACTTTTGGCATTCTCGTTTATTGTGAAAATGCCTTCAGAGACTCATTGTAATCATCTAATTTTGAATGCGAGTAGCCTTCACATCTCTTCTTAGAGATAAGCTACCACCATTCTAGTGAGTCTTTCACTCTGTATTTTTACAGTCTCTGTACATTTATTTGATTAATAGAAATCATGTATTACTTTATATCTATGTTTATTGTTGCATCTCTGATACATTTCTGTTATATTATTGAATATCTGCAATATCTCTGTGCATTTCTTTATTATATCTCCACTCTCATTTCGTGCCGAAAATAATCTGGATCAGTGGTATCAGAGCAGGCTGTTCTTAATCGTTTTTTCAGTGCATGTCCCTGACGAGGTCCAAGTATAGAAATTTGGGTCTCGATATTGTCTCTCTTGAAGAAAATCTCTCTTAGACACCCAAGAAACCCTCAATGGCGGAAGAAACGAAAATCGACGAAGCAGACGATCCTATCAATCTGTTGCGTGAGGAAGCTCTCACGTGACAGAGGGACGAAATGATGGAGAATTTTGCCCAGATCCTTAAACACCTACGGATAGCATCAGACGCATCTTCATCAAGCGGCCACTTTGAAGGAACCTCGCCTTTCAAGGTACAGGTTAATTTTGATATTCCCGTATTTGAAGGTCAAATAGATGCAGATGCCCTAGATAAATGGTTAAATCTGCTAGAAGGTTATTTCTCTGTTCATAATTTTTCCGAAAAGGAAAAGATCACCTTCGCATTCCTTAAAGCTCTCACCCATATAAAACATTGGTGAGAAACTTACTGGGAGAAGAGTTCCACAGAGGAGTCTGGAATATATCGGGCCGATCCCACTTGGGATTTTTTTGTGGATGCGGTAAAGGAACAATACTATCCTATTGGAAACTATGAGGACCAGTACATGAGATGGACCACACTACGGCAAGAGAGGGGCCAAGCAGTTTCAAAGTTCACCAATACCTTCCATACCTTGTGCACCAAGTTGGGTATCAAAGACTCCAAGTGACATTTGGTTCTGAAATACCATGGGACTCTACACAGATACATCCAAACTGAAATGAATTTTCTGGACATCTCATCACTCGGTGCTGCTTATCGACATGTTGTTAAAATTGAGCAAAAATTTAAGCACCAGAACAAATGGGAATTCAGGTCTGCAAATCCGCAAAAACCAAAGTATGACAAAGACAGCCCGAACAAATAGTCTCCCAAAAACCAGTCCAAGACACAGGAAAAGAAGGGTCATGGGAAGACAAAAAAGGACATCGGAAAATGGTGTGAGTTCCACAAAATCCCTTGGCACAACAACGATGAATGTCGCTCAAAACAGTCATTGGTGGCTGAGGTCAAAGACAAGGAGACAAACCTTGATTTAGAATCTGATTCTGAAAATAATGGTAAAAGACAGATCATCAACGCAGACCCCACTGCTATTGTTGCAACTGCAGTAATTCAACCAGAAGAGCCAATAGATCAGAAGAGGGGGAGTTCCTTTTTCATTCATAGATATGGGTGAAGGGGACCCCACTGCATTTTATTGTTGATAGCGGAAGCCAAAACAACCTCATCTCAGCAGAGGTCGTCAAACAGTTGGGATTGTCGACAACACCACACCTGCAACCATACAACATCGGGTGGCTTCGCCAAGGATGAGATATCCATGTCAACCAGTACTATCGATTGTCATATGGCATCCAGCCCTTCAAGGACAAGGTATTATGTGATTTTTCCCCACTGGATGTCTTTGATGTTCTCCTGGGCCAACCATATATGTGGAAGTGCCATGTTGTTTATGAGTCTCGACCCTGTAGTGTCGTTGTTACTTTGGGGGGTCATCTCTATAGAATACCAGAGGTAGTTCCAACTATTGTTCCACCTAAAAAGTGCCGCAAGGTAGTATCTCATACTGGAAAATTTAGCTTCTTCACAATCTATTCGAAAGGGGAACAAAAGGACATTGCAACCACTACAGTTTCTCCCCCTGCACCTTCTATCCAACAGAAGCAGGTCGACAAGGTTGTAAAAAATCACAAAAATTCCTTCTGCACACCTTCCTCTCATGCAGCTTGACTTGTTGAACAACATCAACTTCAACAGGTTCACGATATACTTCCACACACCAAGCATCGCGACGTCTCTAGCAATACAAGTAGCTCACCCAGATGCAGATCCAACAAATGCTTTTCCCTCTCCCCCAGGAACTCAACACAATGGAGACCATTGCTTCCTAAGGAGGGAATATTGATCCAAGTGGATATCGGTGGCCACCCATCTTTTCTGACTGGCTCAAAACTGTTTTCTGGCAATTTTGGCAATTTACTATTTTTAGTAGGTTTTAACTTCTGGGGCCATTTTGAGGGCCTAAATGAAGGTTTTTCAAGATCAAGTTTCTTAACGATAACTGAAGGCATGATTGAGCCCTCAAAATGAATCTCCTCAATGATACCTTTCCAACGAGCTATCA
Organism: Picea engelmannii; assembly: GCA_009831015.1. NCBI lineage: Eukaryota > Viridiplantae > Streptophyta > Pinopsida > Pinales > Pinaceae > Picea > Picea engelmannii. The sequence continues at coordinate 384,836 of ML793207.1, read as the reverse complement.
CACGCCTAAAACGGAGATCGTATGCAAAAGTTACGACTCCGGGAAGTTGATGTACTCACTTACCCAAATGGGGCCCACATGACTTTTGGTGCTTCATCTCCTAGGGTTAGGTTTTTGGATGTCTAGGACTTTTGGCATTCCCGTTTATTGTAAAAAGGCCTTCAGAGCCTCATTGTAATCATCTTCTTGTGAATGCGAGTAGCCGTCACATCTCTTCTCAGAGATAAGCTGCCACCATTCTAGCGAGTCTTTCACTCTGTATTTTTACAGTCTCTGTACATTTCTTTGATTAATAGAAATTGTGTATTATTGTATATATATGTTTATTGTTGCATCTCTGATACATTTTTGTTATATTATTGAATATCTATGATATCTCTGTGCATTTCCTTATTATATCTCCGCCCTCATTTCGTGCCGAAAATAATCTGGATCAGTGGTATTAGAGCAGGCTTCTCTTAGTCGTTTTTTCAGTGCATGTCCCCAACGAGGTCTGAGTATAGCAAGTTGGGTCTCGATCTTGTCTCTCTTGAAAAAAATCCCTCTCACACACCCAATAAACCCTCAATGGTAGAAGAAAAGAAAATCGACGGAGAAGACAATCCTATCAATCTGTTGCTTGAGCAAGCTCTCACATGACAGAGGGACGAAATGATGGAGAATTTTGTCCACATCCTTAAACGCCTACCGATAGCATCAGGCACATCTTCATCAAGCGACCACTTTGAAGGAACCTCGCCTTTCAAGGTACAAGTTAATTTTGATATTCCCGTATTTGAAGGTCAAATAGATGCAGATACCCTAGATAAATGGTTAAATATGCTAGAAGGTTATTTCTTTGTTCATTATTTTTTCGACAAGGAAAAGATCACTGTAACATCCTGCTCTGGCGCACTAAGAACACTTATTATTTGAGGACACTTGCTCGCAAGTGATCTGTACTTTTATGATGTTAGACCATTTATACCTGATTATGATGAGATTGACAGATGACATGATGTGTTACTATTTGATGTAGACAGGTGCTATTGACTCATTTTCTTTGAGTGTGCAAGGTTTTTGACCTTGAGGATGCAGAGGCATCGGTAGAACCCCCTTTGGACTCTGGACTGAGTCAGGGAGTGTGATTTTGGGTTGATATGTTTACTATGATGTGGCATTTGATTGATGATTTGATGTTGACATTTCTGACATGATTATTGTTGATGCAGGATGACGATAGCTTGCCGACCAGACTCACATATGGAGTAAAGGGGCCACACATGATTTGYAGAGAGGTTGAGGGAGAGGGGTGGACAACAGCCCTGCCACCGCCTGCTAGCACTCCCTCCATGGATTGAACTGTAGGTTAACGATTACCTAGTTCGAGAGGATCCACGATGCCATGAGGGCAGACTGCGACAGTCRCTCACGATGATTCTAAGGGGCGCGCAATAAGGCGGGGGCCTTATTCCTTAGAACCCTTAGTCTCCTACAAGTTCACCTGGTGGAGTGTTGACTCTAGGGGTTATAGACGTCTACCAATTAGTCCAGTTGGTGAGTGGCACCCTTGGAGCATGTGGTGCATCCTGAAGGGAACGTCGCACAAAAGAAACCCAGTGGCGAGTGGCACCCTTGGAGCACATGGTGCATCCTGAAGGGCACGTCGCCCAAAAGAAATTCAAGAGGCGAGTAGCACCCTTGGTGCACGTGGTGTGTCCTGAAGGGCACGTTGCAAATAATTTGGTTGAGGGAGTCAGCCTAATTAGCCCTAAGTCATCTGCACCTAAAGAAAAACTTAAGCAAATCCCTTAACCAATCGTCGCCTAGCTCAGAATCTAAACCCTAAGCCTAAGACCTTCTAGAAAAAGGGGGGAAATTTAGTGTGGCCTTAACAAATGAAAATTTCAAAAAAGAAAAAGAACAAAAATTCAGACCATTATCCTCTCATTATCCATGTCTACTTAATTAAACTATCCTCCATCGCCTTGACCTTCCAGTATCCATCTCCCTTTTACTTGTCCAGTTCACATTGCTAAATCGCCATCCCTCCCCTTAATTCCTCATTATTTTTTTTATGTAATACTTTTACTTTTCTCATATACATGTTTTCCATCACCTTAATCTCTCATTATCTCACATATATATAAATTAATGGTGAATTTAAATGATGGATAATGATAATTTACTATGATGAATGCATGCTTATAAATAGAAAAAAATGAAAATATATATGCATATATTATAATAAAATGGTGGCGTGCTCCTTAATCTTAAATTTTTAGAATAATGAAAATGATAAATGGATCCTCTTTCCGTAAATTATTAACCCCTACCGCCTCTACCTTTAATAAAAGTTACGCATGTAAATATATATATATATATATAATTATTATTGAGCGCACTTACTCCTTGAGTTTTTTAAAAAAAATATATATATAAAATAAAATAAAATAAAAAGAAACGTAAGAAAATAAAAAGGAAAAAGGGGGGGAAAACCTAAAAGAAAGAGGATTTAGGGTTTGAGACTGATAAAAAGAAAAGGGAGAGGGGGAAAGAAGGGGAATTGTTTTTGGGAGCTATTGGTATTGTTATGCTGCCAAACTAGAGACTGGACTGATTTCTTGTAGGAGTTGGGGATTCTCAGCAGACTTGAGTGGTAGCTCAGCCTTGGTGGCGAGCTGAGAAGCTAGGCTATCGTCTGGGTTGTGTGTGGCCCCTTTGCGGATCGGGGGTCTGAGGGGGAAGGAGAGTACCCCTAGCATTTGGCTGGGAGGTACCAGTGCAGTCTATACGGTCGGCAAGCTCAGGAGCGGCACGGAGCTCAGGTGCAGGATAGCGTCTTCAGATCATTCACCTTCAATTACAGGTACGCCAGTGCATTATTTATTCAAAATAAAAGAATCATTAATTAACTTGAATATGAACCCTTATGATGTTAAATGATGTGTTAGATTTGGGATTCCCCCTTCCCTTTCTTGTTGTCTATTTTACGCACCATTACAGTTGTAACCCTTGAGGAGATATTCCTAGAGCCCTAGCCTCATCTTCTTCCGTCAGCATTTTTATGGGTATTCTTAGGCGTATATAGAGTTTTACTTCATCTGCGCAGGGTTTTAGATAGCTTGGCTGGTCCATCTTACGCCCGTGATTTACTTTTATTTCCTGCGTCAATAACAGAGACAAATTGATCAGGTCTGCGCGTTTTTTTTTTGGGACGGTGGTTTTTCTTTAATTGCGTTGAATCTTGGAAAATTCTATCTCCGTCTACTTTGGTGTGTACCACAGTCAGGCCTCCACCGTTAATGGCCTTCTGGACAGCCACCCTTTTTGTATATGGGTTGTAGCTAGTAGGCAGCTCCCACTCTGGTCTCCTTTGGCGTTTCGCTGCAAGTTTTACTGGAGAAAATCGCCGATGGGTCACGTCCCTGTGTGAACTGGCTATCTATTGGTAGTATACCTCCGAGCCCACTATTTATTTTGTCTTCACTTAGTTTGTTTCCGCGCCTCTCCTTGAACCTTTCTGTACCTTAATCTTCAACGCTTGCACCCCAGCGAGTCTAGCTTCCCGAGACAGAACCCGTCCTCCTTGCGTCTCGCTAACCAGAGTGATTCCCTTACGTATGGCGCTCATATCTTCTCTAACCAGCGTGAAGGATTCTGGCAGTGTTGTCAGCCCCCTTTTTATTTTACCCTATCGAATTTTGGGCATGCGCGCAGCAATGGCCTCTTGGACTCGGACTGGCGTGCTCAACCTCTAGTCTTTAATTACAATGACCACTTCAATCGTGTTGTTAGGTGAAATTGTCGAGTGACTGAATTCTATATTTACTGACATAAGGGTGTATTTAGCGAGCCTTGTTTATGAAGCAGGTATTGATCTTCAGGCCGCTGTAACTCGTAAGGGAGGGTCTTGGTTATTTTTCAGTTGCAACAACATTATTATAAAATAACAACAAGATTAGTTCTGGCTGGGGTTGTGAAGTTGAAACTGATATTGAAATCCTACCCCGTGCAGCCCATGCTAATCCATTGAATTAACGATTTAATATAAAGTTTATGGTAATGATAAATGCGAATCTTTATATTTAATTGATTTTATTATAATGTAATGGATATGGTAATATAAATGTAAATCCTGGATTATTTAAATGTTTGAATGTAATATACAAGTCATTGTAATTAAATATAGGAACCTGTCATTCAACTAAAATTTATTATGATACGAAGGTTATTGTAATAAGGGTAAAATCCCTAGGTATCACTCCAAAGTCATTGTAATATAGCAATGATGATAGGATTGGGTAAGGTGCGGGCAATTTCTTCGTGTAGGATATCGCAGTTCAGTTGTTGGGCAATAATTGAAATGTTGGAATTGGTAAATTATTGATCGCGTCTTAATGGTGGTGATGTTTACATTGTTGTAACATCAGTTCCTGCACCCCATTGATTACATTGAAAACCTCAGTCGGCGTTTACCTGCCCCTTTCCTGAACCTGATGGGCGCACCTCTGTATAGTTGTCGTGACCTCCCTCTGAAAATGTAAATTCTCCCTTCCAGCCTCTGCTAGCTGCAAGAAGCTCGCTTCCCTTTGCACCTACCCTGATTTATGAGTCGATTACGAACCCCCACACAACCGCGTGTTGTACTGCCATGACAGTCTTTCCCAGATGCGGTCGGGTCGACCTGCCATCATTTCGCTTTTCTGGCAAGCCTGTAACAGTGTCCATCACGACCTTATGGTTGGCAACCACCGTCGTCAGTCGTCTCAGATTTCGGATGCGTGCTCGACCTTTTAAAAATTAAAATTATGTCTTATGATATAAGCCTTTGGGTGATGCATTTTCCATCGCATAAATGAAGGATGGTCAGTGTATTAGCTACGGTTAAAATCAAATTAATATTATAGTTTTACAGTTATAAGCCCTTTTGTAATGTATTTCTCCACCATATGAATGAATGATGTTTAGTATTCTTAGCGCATGGTTAAAGTTGAAATCTACAATATAGTTTTATATTGTTATTGATAAACTCAAATGTATGGTAGTGTTATTTTTATATGGTCATTTTTAACGTTGAGATTTTTAAGTTTGCCCTTTTTAATATTGTTATTTAAAATATCAACCCCTTTAAGTATTGATTTTGAGTATGGATCACTTTAATTACAGTTATTGTTATGGGCTGTCATATTCGAATATGAGGTTACCTGGTTATTTCCATACATGATGTTATTCATAATATGCAGTCACTTTTATATAGTGACCTTAGGATAAGGGTGTTGTCATATTGAATATGAGGTTATAAGGATATCTTCATATATGAGGTTGTTCACATTATGCTGTCATTTTTATATATTGACCATGGGATAAAGGTTTTACTCTTTTATTTATTTATTTAAAGAAAAGAGTATTCCTTTATTAATTATTTGAGAAGGGTTTTATTCCCTTATTTAATTATTAAAGAAAAGATGTATTCTTTTTTTTTAATGAGGGGATGGGTTCCTTGATATATTATTGGAAGGAATGGATGTAATCTTTTAGTTATTCATGTAAGAAGGGATGTATTCTTTCACTAATTCATTTAAAGGAGAGATTTATTCTTTTGTATTTATCTAAAGAAGGGATATATTCTTATTATGCATTTATTAAAGATGGGTTGTTATGACTTTGTATCTTGTTCTTCAAATTGTTAAACCCTTAATGTTGATCGATTCTTAATGCTAAATGACGGTGTACATATCGGCTTATTTGAGTTTTAAAATGCTTCCAATACTAACCTAAAGTTGTGATCGACAATTTGGTTTACGATCCGCCTTCGGGATGTAAAACTACATTAAACCCAGACTGGTTCAGTGATAGGTATTTAGCATCCTTTTATATCTTAGATATTAACCATTAGCCCAGATTACTGGTTGGGTAGTTGATGAGGTTGTATTTAGCTTACGCTTTCCTATGTGGATTGTTGTTCTTTATCCCTTATTGTACTTGGTTGTAATCCATCCATGGTTGTTATGCGGGTGTTGGGAGGGATCTAGACACCTCCTGGTAAGCCTTAGTATTTACAGCTGTGTGCATGAATATCCTCGGTGTGAAGAATCCAGTGCCGTATCAAGAGTCTCGGGTCCTTTAAAGGCAGGGTTCTACTCTTGTGACACCTGACGGAGATTACTAGTTTCTGCCTGAGCAGTCGGCCAAGAGCCTATCTGACCTTCTCTCTCCCCGAAGCAGAGAACTAAGATTAAATGCCCTGCTTTCCTGTACAGAAATAGTAAACTCTGCTACTATGGAATCTTCCTTCTGTGACTGTACTATACACCTTGTGGCGTTAATGCTTGTGGTTACCTTTTGTGCGCCTTATGTTATGGACGTTTATTGCTTGCGGTTATGGTTGTACGTCATATGTCATCTTGTTCTGTTCGTCTTGCTTGCGTCATGTTAGTCGTCGGGTGGCGTCGTAGAGTCCAGTGTGTCTATTTCTTATCTACACATGCGCACACATTGTTCCAAAAAAATTATTTTGCACCTGTTGAGGAGGGTCATTACAATCACCTTCGCACTCCTTAAAGCTCTCCCCCATGTAAAACATTGGTGGAAAACTTACTGGGAGAAGAGTTCCACAGAGGAGTCTGGAATATATGGGGCCGATCCCACTTGGGAATTTTTTGTGGATACGGTAAAGGAACAATATTAACCTATTGGAAACTATGAGGACTAGTACAACAGATGGACCACACTATGGCAAGAGAGGGGCCAAGCAGTTTTGGATTTCACCAATACCTTCCATACCTTGTGCACCAAGCTGGGTATCAAAGACTCTGAGTGACATTTGGTTCTGAAATACCGTGGGGCTCTACACAGATACATCCAAACTGAAATGGATTTTCTAGACATCTCATCACTCGGTGCTGCTTATTGATATGGTTTTAAAATTGAGTAGAAATTTAAGCACCAGAACAAACAGGAATTCGGGTCTGCAAATCTGCAACAACCAAAGTATGACAAAGACAACTTGAACAAACAGTCTCTCGAAAACCAGTTCAAGACACAGGAAAAGAAGGGTCACGGGAAGACAAAGAAGGACACTGGAAAATGGTGTGAGTTCCACAAAAGCCCTTGGCAGAACACCGATGAATGTTGCTCAAGATAGTTATTGGTGGTCGAGATCAAAGACAACGAGCCAAACCTTGATTTATAATCTGATTCTGAAAATAATGGTAAAAGACAGACCATCGACGCAGACCCCACTGCTATTGTTGCGACCGCAACAATTCAACCAGAAGAACCAATAGATCCTGAAGAGGGGGAGCGCCTTTTTCATTCACAGATGTGGGTGAAGGGGACCCCGCTGCATTTTATTGTTGATAGCGGAAGCTAGAAGAACCTCATCTCAGCAGAGGTCATTAAACAGTTGGGATTGTCGACAACACCACACCCACAACCATACAACATCGGGTGGCTTCGCCAAGGATGAGATCTTCGTGTCAACAAAAATGTCGATTGTCATACGACATCTATCCCTTCAAGGATGAGGTATTATGTGATGTTTCCCCACTGGATGTCTGTGATGTTCTCTTGGGCCAACCATATATGTGGAAGTGCCATGTTGTTTATGAGTCTCGACCCCGTAGTGTCATTGTTACTTTGGAGGGTCATCTCTATAGAATACAAGAGGAAGTTCCAACTATTGCTCCACCTAAAAAGTGCCACAAGGTAGTATCTCATACTGGAAAATTTAGCTTCTTCACAATCTATTCGAAAGGGGAATAGAAGGACATTGCAACCACTAAAGTTTCGCCCCCTGCACCTTCTATCCAACAAAAGCAGGTTGACAAGGTTGCAACAAAGCACAAAAATTCCTTCTTCACACCTTCCTCTCATGTAGCTCGACTTGTTGAACAACATCAACTTCAACAGGTTCATGACAGACTTCCACAAACCAAGCAGCGTGACGTCTCCAGCAATACAAGCAGCTCACCCAGATGCAGATTCAGCAAACGCTTTTCCGTCTCCCCCGGGAACTCAATGTAATGGACACCATTTCTTCCTAAATAGGGAGGATTGATCCAGGTGGATATCGGTGGCCACCCACCTTTTCCGGCTGCCTCAAAACTGTTATCTGGCAATTTTGGTAATTTACTATTTTTAGGAGGTTTTAACTTCTGTGGCCATTTTGCGGGCCTAAATGAAGGTTTTTCAAGATAAAGGTTCTCAATGATATACGAAGGAAATATTGAGCCCCCAAAATGAATATCCTCAATGATACCTTTCCAATGAGCTATCACACACCTAAAACGGAGATCGTATCCAAAAGTTACGACCCCGGGAAGTTGATGTACTCACTTACCCAAACAGGGCCCACATGACTTTTGGCGCTTCATCTCCTAGGGTTAGGTTTTTGGATGTCTACGACTTTTGGCATTCATGTTTATTGTAAAAATGCCTTCAAAGCCTCATTTTAATCATCTTCTTGCAAATTCGAGTAGCCGTCACATCTCTTCTCAGAGATAAGCTGGCACCATTCTAGCGAGTCTTTCACTCTGTATTTTTACAGTCTCTGTACATTTCTTTGACTAATAGAAATTGTGTATTACTGTATTCTATGTTTATTGTTGCATCTATGATACATTTCTATTATATTATTGAATATCTACAATATCTCCACTCTCATTTTGTGCCGAAAATATTCTGGATCAGTGGTATCAGAGCAGGCTGCTCTTGATCGTTTTTTCAGTGCATGTTCCTGACGAGGTTCAAGTATAGAAAGTTGGGTCTCGAGCTTGTCTCTCTTGAATACAATCGCTCTCGCACACCCAATAAACCCTCAACGGTGGAAGAAAAGAAAATCTACGGAGTAGACGACACTATCAATCTGTTGCTTGAGCAAGCTCTCACGCGATAGAGGGATGAAATGATGGAGAATTTTACCCAAATTCTTAAATGCCTACCAATAGCATCAAGCGCATCTTCATCAAGTGGCCACTTTGAAGGCACCTCGCCTTTCAAGGTACAGGTTAATTTTGATATTCCCATATTTGAAGGTCAAATAGATGCAGATGCCCTAGATAAATGGTTAAATCTGCTAGAAGGTTATTTCTCTGTTCATAATTTTTTCGACAAGGAAAAGATCACCTTCGCACTCCTTAAAGCTCTCCCCCATGTAAAACATTGGTGGGAAACTTACTGGGAGAAGAGTTCCACAGAGGAGTCTGGAATATATGGGGCCGATCCCACTTGGGATTTTTTTGTGGATGCAGTAAAGGAACAATATTACCCTATTGGAAACTATGAGGACCAGTACATTAGATGGACCACACTATGACAAGAGAGGGTCCAAGCAGTTTCGAAGTTCACCAACACCTTCCATACCTTGCGCACCAAGCTAGGTATCAAAGACTCTGAGTGACATTTGGTTCTGAAATACCGTGGGGCTCTACACAGATACATCCAAACTGAAATGGATTTTCTAGACATCTCATCACTCGGTGTTGCTTATCGATATGCTGTTAAAATTGAGCAAAAATTTAAGCACCAGAACAAATGGAAATTCAGGTCTGGAAATCCATAACAACTAAAGTATGACAAAGACAGCCCAAACAAAAAGTCTCCCAAAAAGCAGTCCAAGAAATAGGAAAAGAAGTGTCACGGGAAGACAAAGAAGGACACCGAATAATGGTGCGAGTTCCACAAAATACCTTGGCACAACACCGATGAATGTCACTCAAAACAGTCATTGGTGGCCGAGATCAAAGACAAGGAGCCAAACCTTGATTTAGAATCTGATTCTAAAAATAATGATAAAAGATAGATCATCGATGCAAACCCCACTGCTATTGTTGTGACCGCAACAATTCAACCAGAAGAACCAACAGATCCTAAAGAGGGGGAGCGCCTTTTTCATTCACAGATGTGGGTGAAGGGGACCCCACTACATTTTATTGTTGATAGCAGAAGCTAGAAGACCCTCATCTAAGAAGAGGTCATCAAACAGTTGGGATTGTCGACAACACCACACCCGCAACCATAAAACATCAGGTGGCTTCGCCAAGGATGATATCTTCATGTCAACCAACAATGTCGATTGTCATACGGCATCCATCCCTTCAAGGATGAGGTATTATGTGATGTTTCCCCATTGGATGTCTGTGATGTTCTCTTGGGCCAACCATATATGTGGAAGCGCCATGTTTTTTATGAGTCTCGACCCTGTAGTGTCATTGTTACTTTGGGGGGTCATCTCTACAAAATACCAGAGGCAGTTCCAACTATTGTTCCACCTAAAAAGTGTTGCAAGGTAGTATCTCATACTGGAAAATTCAACTTCTTCACAATCTATTCGAAAGGGGAATAGAAGGACATTGCAACCACTACAGTTTCTCCCCCTACACCTTCTATCCAATAGAAGCAGGTCGACAAGGTTGCAGCAAAGCACAAAAATTCCTTCTGCACACCTTCCTCTCATGTAGCTCAACTTGTTGAACAACATCAACTTCAACAGGTTCATGACAGACTTCTACAATCCAAGCAGCGCGACGTCTCCAACAGTACAAGTAGCTCACCTAGATGCAGATCCAACAAACGCTTTTCCCTCTACCCCGGGAACTCAACGCAATGGATACCATTGCTTCCTAAGGAGGGAGGATTGATCCAGGTGGATATCGGTGGCCACCCACCTTTTTCGACTGGCTCAAAACTGTTTTCTGGCAACTTTGGCAATTTACTATTTTTAGCAGGTTTTAACTTCTGGGGCCATTTTGAGGGCCTAAATGAAGGTTTTTTGAGATCAAGATTCTCAATGATAGTCAAAGGCATTATTGATCCCCCAAAATGAATCTCCTCAATGATACGTTTCCAACGAGCTATCACACGCCTAAAATGGAGATAGTATGGAAAAGTTACGACCCTAGGAAGTTGATGTACTCACTTACCCAAACGGGGCCCACATGACTTTTGGCGCTTCATCTCCTAGGGTTAGGTTTTTGGATGTCTAGGACTTTTGGCATTCCTGTTTATTGTAAAAATGCCTTCAGAGCCTCATTTTAATAATCTTCTTGCGAATGCGAGTGACCGTCACATCTCTTCTCAGAGATAAGCTGCCACCATTCTAGTGAGTCCTTCACTCTGTATTTTTACAGTCTCTATACATTTCTTTGATTAATAGAAATTGTGTATTACTATATATCTGTGTTTATTGTTGCATATATGATACATTTATGTTATATTATAGAATATATGCAATATATCTGTGCATTTCTTTATTATATCTCCGCTCTCATTTGATGTCGAAAATAATCTGGATCACTCCCCCCCCCTTCTCTCTCTCTCTCTCTTCCCCCCTTCCTATCTTACATGATATCCCTCCCTCTATTTCTCTTTCTCTTTTTATTCCCCCCCACTCATATCTCATTGTCTCTCTCCCCCTCTCTCTAACCCCTTTTCCCATGTCTCTCTCCCTCTCTCTCTCTCTCTCTCTCTCTCTCTCGTCGCCCCCATCTCTACCACCTCTCTATATATCTTCCTCCCCCACCCCCCTCTCTCTCTCTCTCCCCCTCTTTGTCCTCCCTTTCTCACCTTTTCCCTACCCCCCCCTCTCTCTCTCCCCCCCCTTCTCTCTCTCTGTCTCTCTCTCTCCTACCTCCTTCACTATATCTCTTTCCATCCCTCTCTCTCTCCATGCCTCCCTATATCTCTACCTTTCTTAGTCTATCCCTCCATTCCTATCTCTCCCCTCCTCACTCTCACTCTCCCTCTCTCTTTCTCCCCCATCACTCTCCCTCTCTCTCCCTCCTCCCCTCTGTCTCTCTAACTTCCTCCATTTATTTATATTTTTCTCCCTATATCTCTCTATACCCCTCCCCACCCTCCACCCCACCTCTTTCTCTCCCTCCCTCCCTATCTCTCTACCCATTCCCTCTCTTCCCCCCAATATTTATCCCACCTTTGCTCATCCCCCCACCCCTCTCTCTCTCTCTCACTTTCACTTTCTCTTGATGTGCCCCTCTCCACCCCCCCTCTCTCTCCTTAATTGTGTTCCTCTTCTTCTCCCTGCCTCTCCCTTCTTCCTTCCCTTTCTCTATTCCTCCCCTCCCTCTCCCTTCTTCCCTCCCTTTATCTATTCCTCCCCTCCCTCTCTCACTCTACACTGCCCCTCTCTACCCCCTTTCTCTCTTTACCCCACCCCCTTATCTCTCCCTCTCTTCCTCTCTCTCACAAGAATGTCCATTTTCATAGGCTCTTGAATGCATGCTTCTAGTAATGAATGCACCTCAAACATGTACATTTTTCAACAATGCATTGAAGACATATTTTTTAACAACATGCATCTGAGAATGCATAGGAAGAAATCATACATGTTATTATGTGAAATGCTTCATCATACATTTTCCTATATGGGATTTTTTCTCAAGAATGAATATAAACATTAATAATATCAAATTAATATAAAAAAGAATTGATAAAATATTTTAACTCCAAAAGTAAAGGGTCCAAGGCTATAGATTTTGCGTAACTAAATCATTGTGTGAAAATTGAACCACAAATAATGACATTCTGAAAATATTGATGATCCCAGACACTAAGATATACTATTTATTTAAATGTCAAAACAACACTAAAACCAAAAAAGAACAAAAAAGAGGTAGACACTTTAAGCAGAAGAGTCCATGGGTTATTCGAGATAAATATTAGCAAGGTAGAAAGTGATATGGAACAAAGAATAAGGATGACAGGTATTAAAGACGAAAATTACACTAAGATAATGGTATAATTACAAGACAGTACTGCAAATGCAGATAAACCAGAACTAAGTATCGACAAGAAGGGAATAGTACGATTTAAAAAAACAAACTCTACATACCAGATTCATCATAGCTAAAATTAATAGTCCTGGATGAGGTGCATAAGAAACCATATTCAGACCATCCAGGATACCAAAAAACAATAAAAACACTTAGAAAACTATTTTACTGGCCTAATATGAAGGGAGAAATAGCAGAATACCTGGCTAGGTGCCAAGATTGTCAATAGGTTAAGGTCAAGCACCAACATCCAGCTGGCCTATTACAACTATTACCAGTACCAGAATGGAAATGGGAGACCATATCGCTGGACTTTATAACAGGTTTGCCTAAAACTCATAAAAATAATGATTCTATCATGGTTGTAATTGATAAACTCAGTAATTCTGCACACTTTATCCCTGTAAAGTCTACTTTTAAAGCTATAAACATTGCTAAAATATTCATGAAAGAATTTTTTAGACTGCATGGTATTCCTAAGATGGTGATTTCGAATAGAGATGTAAAATTCACATCCTCTTTTTGGAAGGAATTGTTTGCAGGGCTAAATACTAATTTGAATTTCAGTGCGAGTTATCAACCAAAAACGTATGGATAGACCGAGAGGAAAAACCAAATCATGGAGGATATGCTTCGCATGTATGTAAGAACAAAACCAAAAAAATGGGAAGATTATCTACAATTGGTAGAATTTGCATATAACAATGGGTACCAAACTTCGGCAAAGCTAAGCCCTTTCGAAGTACTTTACGACAAAAAGTGTACGACCCTAATTAGCTGGGATAACTCGGCTGACAGACTCATGGTTGGACCAGAAATGCTCTAAGAAATGGAGAACATGGTAAGGAAGGTTCAATAGAACTTGAAAGAAGCACAGGACAGACAGAAGAGCTATGTAGATCATAAAAGAAGACACTTGGAATTTCAAGTGGGAGAATATGTTTATTTGAAGGTCAAAGCTCAAAAAAGTTCATTGAAGTTAGGGAACTATGCCAAGCTAGAATCTGGGTTTTGTGGGCCCTTAGAGGTATTAACTTGAATTGGACCGGTAGCATATCAACTTGCACTCCTAGCTAATCTAAGAATTCATAATGTATTTCATGTTTCTTTGTTAAAAAAATATGTTCATGACCCTACTCATATGATTGATTGGAACTTGGTGTAGGTGGAACCCAAAGGCGAGTTCCAGGTGGAACCCCTTTGTTTTCTGGATCAGAGATAAATAGCACTTCAAAACAGAGTCGTCGCTCAGGTAAAGGTACAATGGAAGCACTTTAGTCCTGAGGAGGCCACTTGGGAGTTGGAGGGAGATATGCAGAGATCTCATCCAATCCTATTCCAATAAAGGAACATACACTAAGGAAAGTGTTCTATTAAAGGGGGAAAGGATGTGACATCCCCCCAAAAAATAAAGTATTTTTGAAATTTAAATTTGTTGGAAAATTATTCTGTTTTTAGTAAATTCGAATTTAGAAAATTTTTTCCTTTTATGGAAATTCTGAATTTCAAATTTAATATTTGTAATTAATTATTATGACTATTGGGAAGAGATATGATTTGACCCAACTAACTATTTGACTATGACACTTGTATGAAAACAGAGTATTTTATATTTATTGCAGGAGGAAAAATGGAAAAACCATGTTAAAATCAACTGACCATGACTCCATTACTGGGGAACCTATTGGAACTACCTCTAGGCTGATTATTACAAGTGACAAATCAAATATTTGGCCATTGGTAGCCCCTAAAAATTATGGATTTAGAAAGATGCGAAAATTCCCAAGGGAGGGAAAAGACCTAGGAAAAAGGATTTTTTTTTGGATAAATAGCATATGTGAGGAGGTTGGACGCTGCCAAGTATGCTAGGAAAGGAGACTATTGATTTTTCCTTGTTGTTATGAACACTATTGAGTGAGTCTAAGGCAAGAGGAATCTATTGAAACTGAAGGACATTGTTGAGGAGGAGTCTTCCAAGTTCACCCTCATGGATTCATGGTCAGGCTAGGGGGTGAATCAGGAAAGTGTTTTTGGGTGCCTTAATCTATGGTTGGGAGGAATGTGGTTGTTCCCTTTGTCTTCCCATGAGTTGGTTCAGATATGTATATCTTTCCTTGCTCTGTTCTTGAATGATTTGTGTGTAACTGATATTATGCATCTAATTGTACTAAGTTGAAATAATTTTCCATGGATGACATCTATTCGTGGTATGAATTTTATAATCAAAGACTAAATTATGTATTGGTCCCTCCTAAAAACTAGAATGCTAGGAAAAATTATATGTATACAATTGAACTTGAAAGAGTAGATCCATCTACAAGATATGTTTACATTTGAAGTCGAAATTCTAGTTAGGATTATCTATGTATTAATATGCTTGAAAGGAACAGAGCTATTATAGGCATATGTTTATTTCTGTGACTAAGATATTAAACAGATCTAACTATGAGCAATCAGAGTTGAGTAAATCTGTACCTATATAAACATTTAGGTGTATCTCCATAATTAAAATTCAGAAAAATCGTGCCACTTAACGGAGACTTCCTTTCTAGTACAACTTGGAATTGAAGAGAAATACGAGATAACAAGAATCTTATTGATCACCTATGTATTTATATATTATACATATATACATTTGGAAAACTGTATAGGCGTCACCGCAAACTAGAAGTAGACTATCTACAATAGAAAAGTTGATATGACATACATTTTTTTTCTTGTATTATATGAATTATATATTGATCAATCGTATGCACCAAAAACATGCAAATGAAATACTAGATGTGTAAAGAACGGTGAAATTTGAAAGTTAAAGAAATATGGAACCCCTTTTTTATCAGATGCTAGAATCAAAAGTACAATCATGGAAATTTACATCTATCATAAGATCTTATGCATTTCTATATTCCAAGTTCTGTAGTGGAATTTCAATCTGTGAAAAAGAAAAATTGGAAAGAACGAATTCCTTTGGAGCGGTCTACCCTTTCAACATTCAAAATCTGTGGCGGATTAGAAATTGGCCTATCCCTTGAAGAGATCCAGAACAAATCTCAGGAGTATTAGATTCATTTATGGAAGTACAGTCCCATAGTCATGGGTTAGATATTAAAACTATAGAATCCTTTGACTTCAATGATGTGTAATGATTACGCTGGGAAAACGTAAGTTAATGAAGACATTTATATAGATACGCATATAACCACGCATGCTTCAGGAGTCTATACGTATAATAACAACCACAAGACCTACTTTAAATAAAAACAATTAATTAGCAACTGACACAAGCAAGGATTTCCTTAAATTCGATTCATTGTATATTCTACCTCTGCCACGTTTTCACAATACATATTATGTCTGGAATATCTCTATGCAGAGACTAACAACAAAAACCTCAATAAAAGAAAAGAAATTTACAACCCTTGTTTAACAAAAATTCTATACATCTAATGATTTAGGTATCATTCGTATGCCAAGAATGCTAGGGTAATAACCCAACACCACCAGGAATTTTCCAGATCTTTCAAGAGTTCTCTTATTAGAAACTAGAATACATTTTTGAGTAGGACCCGATTTAGATCTAGCGCCATATTTGACATAGACCTACAAAAGAAGCGAGTCATTCAAATTAGTCATGGAAAAGAGGTCTTTCCTAAACTTGAATTCTTTCTTTTATCAAACATACAAGATAATGATTGGGTATAATCTATTACTTATCTTCAATTTTCCATAGGTAGGCTTCTAGTCCGAATAGCGACCGCCGTTATACTGAAAGGGGAGTAGTGAATGCGATCAATTTGATGGGTACCCTTGCATCAAACAAGGCCCCATCATTAGTTACAATATCCAGTACAAAGAGATGGGTTTTAGAAGAAATGCATTTTCATATATGTACATGAATTCCAACATCGAATCGAGAAAACATTAAACAAAGGACAATTTTAATACAGTTATATAGAGGAACAAATGAGTTGTAGAGAATATATTAAACATGAATTTCATACGCCTATACAATATGAGGATACCTATTTTCTTTAAACACAGGAACCTGTTTAAAGGAAAAAAAAATTGATTTAAACCACAGAGTAAAATGGATACCCTTCTCCATATGGACAAAATGCAGCCAAGACCATACAAAACCCGCAAACCATTGTCTATGGCATGATATAGGAATTTTTTAACCTGAGAGGTATCGCTAATTTGGGTTCCACAAGAGGAAGTTATGAATGGTTATTCATTCTCCTCAGTGGGGTTATGGTTTTTTTTAATGAGGGTAGGGTACAGTCGAAATAACTCATAGATGTGGGTAGACAGCGCCAGGATAATGAAATGATATTTAGTCATTATACAAAGAACACCCAAACATGACAGATATCGTTGTCAAAGCCGACCATCTGACAGTTCGCTAACCTCGGTAAAAATAAAATTCATTACAGTATGGCTTCCCCAAACAATGATACAACACAGCGAAGGAAAGTGGGAATGACAAGAATAAATGCATACTAGTTACAAATAACCCTCAGAAGCCCCAAGGAAACAAGAGAATGAAGTATCGAGCCTTTCAGGTAGGAGTGAGATAAGTAGAGCTCTCTACCAGTAGTGAGGAAAAACAAAAATGCTTTTGTTGAGTTTCAGTAATGAGGAAGTAACTTAATAATAGTCAAATGTTAAAGTGAAATCATGAATCTTACCAGGAGGTTGGGTGAAAGACATCTACTCCATCATGGAAGTTCCCCATTTTTCCTTCGACAAGATTTTAGAGTTGTAGAGACAAATCCTCTGAGAACCTACTCGTTACAGAAATGAGCCGCTATAACCCAAAGAAAACCTTACCACATAGATTAAATGTCACTGGTACGAAAGAAGGGTCAGCCATGTGAAGAAGGAAACTTGGCGCATTCATAGTGGACGAAAGTTTAGGTGATGGCATTGACTCTCGCACACACAATGGTCCATTAATGGCCTGGCCAGGGTTTAACTCTCGACTGACTTGTTCCTACCCTTTCAATTAATGGGTTATGGATTAAATAAGTGCCTGCGCATTTAAGGTAAGTTTTAACCCTAACCAACACCAACCTCGTTAATGCAACTTTTAGTTGGAGTTTCGTATGGAACAAGTGGAGTCAACGAACAACTAGCACGGGCTATTGGTTTCAAAATAGTTGTTACATCAATATTAAACTGGGAAGCACTTACCCCAACCACATCCTTATTAATTCAAATATTTCATAGAAGGGTATAACCTGCCCCTTTACCTTTATTCTTATTACATGACTCCTTTGATCAAGTGGCTAATGTTATGCATAAGGCTTAGGGATATAAGTCCCAAAATCCTTCATAGTGGTAAGCCAATTATATGGATATATAATTCTTATATCGATATGAAAGTAAACATAGTCTGCAGGACTGTAAGTGAGTTGTGGAATGCGGAGTAAGCACAACTTGAATATTGTTTCAAAGGTTTAAATTGGGTAGTAAAATTAATCGACGTCAGCAAGGACTCTTTTACTTTTAATGATAAACCCATTCAAAGGTGAATACATAGTAATTTTATTTTATTTTTTGACATTTTTTGAGGTTTATTACACCAATATGGTCTTATGACACTTTGCAGGATGCAAATCCATATAGAATTGATGAGCCATATCATGAGGAGAAGATAGCTCCACTAGTGGTGAGGCAAGATGCCCCACTAAGTACCAGATCAGAAGGAGATAAATTTCATAGGGATTCATCCCTCATGATCCAGTAAGGAGGAGCAATCTCCCCATGACCATTCATAGAGATGTACAAAGCTTGATTTGTGTCCATAGGATTCTTTGAGCAAGAGGGAGAAGACTATGATGAGACACTTTATAAATTAATGTGAAGAAGTATATATAGAACAAACATGATTAACTAAAAGAATCCGACATAGTATGCGATTCAGAGGGAGAAGGTATGAAAATCGTTGTACTTGATATTGAGTTATCTCCAGTGCCAATTGGTGTAGTACATAGCTCAGTCCATGGAGACATGACTATAATAGAATATTGAGTTAGCTCTAGAGAAAGAGGATAATCTACCCTCAGTTTTAGTGATTGAGCCACTCTTTGTTTCATATGAAGTTTTTTTCGTGATAGAATAGAATAGCTACTCTCATATTTTAGTAGCTATAGTGAGAATGGGGCAATCATTCTTAGTTTTGGAAAATGCAGTTGCAGGTGTAGTGTCCCAGTTCTGAAAGAAACAAATTGTAGAGAGAGTAGAAGAAATACTCTGAGACAGTGAGACAGATAGTGCTTTGCAGAAATCACATAGATCCAACACATGATTGTGTTGATTGAGTTGCAACTCAGCAAGTGTACCAAGTCGTTACAATATGATGTGAAAATTTGGTTCTAAGAACACGAGGATAGATATATTTTTTGTAGTGAAATACATGTTCACCTGTCTATGGAAAAACATGTGATGTTGTACCTAAAGGGTACAATCGATTATGGACCCAGATATATCTCAGATTATGAGATAATATTTGTAGGGCTACATAGTTTCAGATTGGGAAGGAAGTGTCATAGATTGGAAAAGTACAATTGGATGTTGCTTTAGTATGGGATCAATTGTGATCTTGTGACTCGGTGAGAAGTAGACATATATGGAACTCATTTCTACAGGAGCATAGTATGTGGTAGTATGGTCTTCTTGTGGAAAAACAATGTGACTTCATAATTTGATCGTATAATTGATTGATCTCGAGTTGAAGGAAACTTGTATCTTTTATGACAACTAGAGTTGAATAAAGTTTTTATTGAACCCAGTGTGTCATGACAAGTCTAAGAACATAGAGATCAAATAACACTATGTCTGGGACATAGTATAGAAGGGAGAAGTAAGAGTCTAGTATATTTTCACCAATGTACAGGTAACAGATGTGTTGACCAAGCCTTGGTCAAGAGTCAAGTTAAAGTATTTTAGAGATAAGCTTGGAGTGATCCAAAAATACTTCACCAGTACTAGGAAGTAATTTGTTCCCCAATCACAGGAAGTGATGTGTTCCCCAGTAGTGGGAAGATATGTTTTCCCCAGTAGTAGGATGGTATGTGTTGTTGAATAGTGATAAAGTGATTTTTTCTCCAGTAGCGAGAAGTGATGTGTTCCCCAGAAGTGGGAAGTGATGTGTTCTCCAGTAGCAACAAGGGATGTGATCCCGAGTATATGGATTTGATGTGATACCCAATAGAGGGAAGTGATGAGCTACCCCAACACGAGCTGGTATGCTATCCTAGCGTAGGTTGGTAACAACAATGCAAGCTATTATGCTATCCTAGCACAAGTTGGTAACCCCAAACTAGGTTGGTATGCTACCCCAGTGTAGGTTGGTAACCCAAACATAGGCTAGTACGCTACGCGAATGTAGGTTGGTAACCCCAACATTGGATGGTACACTACTCCATCACAAGTTGGTAACCCCAACACAGGCTGGTACATTATCCCAGCATAGGTTGGTAACCCCAATGTAGGGTGGTACATTATTCAAGAGAAAGTGAAGAAACTTCCTATGATATATAGATCTATGATTGACAACAAGACAATAACCAAGTATGCAGAAGAAGTGATGATGATTGTGACAAGAAGAATACCTTCCTTTCTAAGAGGAAGTGTTGATGATTGAGTAGCTTTAGAAGATATCATTATTGTATTTGACCAAGATAAAACCTAAAAAAATTTATTGTATTATATTTATTAAAATGACCCTATTGTGCATTTGTAAAAGTCGTCCCTATTGTGACTTGACAATTAAATTTAATTTAAGAGGGTAAATTGAGAGGTCAGTGTAGATGAAATTTAAGGAGGCCGTACTACTATTTATAAGGGAGGTTAGTTCCTCACTTATTCACTCACTTAATGATCTTTTCAACAAGAAGAAAAGTGCACAATTCTTGGAGGAGTAGTTGGTGTAGCTAGGTGTGATGTCAACAATGGTTTTGGTCTATCTCTTGGTATCTCTTGGTTAAGTGGTGCACTACTCTTTCCTAGTGAAGGAGTAGAGGAGGATATTCTACCTTGTTAGATCTCTCTTGGAGAGAAGCATAGTTCTTGGTTGGATAATCTATATTGAGGAAGTTAGTTGGGTTTTCTTCGGCTAGAGGGTTTTCTAGGATAATATTTTTGTCTCTCTTGTTTCTGTGATTGTCTCTCTTTCAATGATCTTATATATGCAGCTAATGTGCTAAATGATTGTAATAATAAAGAAGAACCATAACTACTAGTTGTATAAGTAAAATATCAACAATAGAGACTGCAAGTATTTTCTTAATTGTTTGTTGACCTTCTAAAATTTCAAACAAATGAATTCTCCATATTTTCTTCGAGATCCAAACTAGTTCCCTTACACCTACCACCCCTTCCATATACATTTTATTAATTTATAAATGTTACATTATAGACTTTTATTAATCTATAAATGTAACATTAGAGACTCTAATCCTTTACGTAATTGAGACTTTAAACCTTTACTTTGATGACCTTCCAAAATTCCAAACAAATGAAATCTCCATATTTCCTCTGAAATGAAAAATGTTTCCCCTACACCTACGGACCCTTCCATTTACATTTTATTAATCTATAAAAGTTACATAGTTTTCTCATACCATGTAAGACAATTTGATATTTAATTTAAAAGAATTTAATATTTTTATATTAAAATTTTTTATTTTTCAAATTTTATAGTAAAGACCATAGATTGGATATTTTATCATGTCATATAATACAATTGGATATTTAATTTAAAAAAAAAATAGTATTTTTTATTAAAATCTTTATTTTTTTAATTTAAAACAATTTCTACCCTATTTTATAAATAAAGTAATGTTTTAAAATAAAGATATATATATATTTTTTAAGTAAAAAAGTGGACCCTGCTATATTAGATTATCGGAAAAACTTTGACAAAATATACAGTGATATAGGTCTAAGTCACCAAAAATGTTGCCGATTACTGGAAACCAGCATAAGTGGAGAGCATATAACAGTGGCATGATAAAACAGGAAAGAAAGTAGCATCTGTCATGCCCGGAGGAAACCAGGACAGATGTCTATAGTCCAAATGAGCATAAAATAGTAAAATGATAAAACTAAGAACCAAGAAAGCATAAAGACCTAAGTACCCAGTGACCTGTCACCCTTGCCAGTCTGCCACATGGACCCAACCAGGATGGAAAATGCCTGCGCGTAGAAAGGGCACTTCCGCTTAGCTGGAACATTGGAGTACGTATTGAGGAGAAAGTCCAGACGCTGGCCCATGAGAAGGGCTCTATGCTCCAGGTCTGCCATGTGGCCTTGAAGTTCGAACACCAGAGCTAGATGCTCTGCATGGAGGAGAGAGCCATGCAAACCATCACCCACATCGCTGAGGGGAACATCCCTCAATTCCATGGTCGCTCCAATTCCAGTGTCAAACTCCATCTGCTCCGCATCATCCCCTTCAGCCTTCCTCACTGAGTGATTGTTGTCCACATTCACATCTGCTCTGGTTGCCTGCATATCATGGCTAGTGGGGCTGTAGTCTCCCAGCCAGGGAATTTCCTCGACAATACAGCCGAGGATATCATCTTCCTGAGTGAAATTTGGTCTGCTTTCATCCCGATGAGTCACCTCTATGGCACGAGGCTCCTGGGTAGTCAACAGGTCCTCCATAAATGGATCTTCTTCCACGTAACAGGTGGGAAACACGTCCTCATCCCCAGCCTCCAGCCTGTCTCCTAGCTTAATTGTCATGGCTTCACTACTTCAACCGGCCCTTGTCTCTGCAATGGTGGCGAGCAGCGCCAATTTCTCAGCCCGAGCCTTCCTTCAAAGAATGGAAGTTGCCATTTCCAGTGCACATTCTAATTTTTCTTTCCATTGTCGCTGTGCCTTGTGGGCATACCAGGCCGAGCCACAGCGAGGCCTACCCTGCTTTCTGGCCATAGTTGTCAGGGAATGGATGAATGTACAGAGCAGTTGCAGAGAGAAGCTGATAAGACAGGATGAGAAGGATGTCAGGTTGCACCAGAGCTCCCAGAAGAAGAGGAGAACTGGAGAAAGAGTAGACCGACTCTGTCCAGGCACATAAAAAAGAAAAATGCCAGGAAATTCCTCACCAAAATGCAATGAGATGGGAGTGAGCCAGGACGAGAGGGGTACAGGACTATACCAGAGCATCCATGCGAAGAGAAGAGCCGAAGCAGGAGAAGTCCCTCTCTGTCTGGGCACAAAAGAAAGAAAACTACCAGAGGCCCAAGTCACCTGACCCCCCTTAAACCCTGTCATGCTGAGTGCACTATGAGCGTGAATGGTCGCACGAGGGAGGAGTCCCTCCATTGTATAGCTGCAGCTATGGCCGTCCCCTATCGTAAATGCAGACTTGTGGGTGGTGGCCATTGGCATTTATGCCCTGGCTTAGTGCTAAGCCCAGTGTCACAAGAGTGCCACGTGTCACCCCATCCGGGGAAAATAAAGAAATTTTAAAATAAATATTTAAAATAATTGCTACACAAATTTAATCATAATTAATTTTATAATTGGATATTTAATTTAAAATAATTTATTATTTCTTATTAAAATATTTTATTTTTTAACTTTAAAACAATTGCTACACAAATTTAATGATAATTAAATGTACAATTGGATATTTAATTTAAAATAATTTAATATTTTTTATTAAAATCTTGTATTTTTTAACTTTAAAACAATTGCTACCCTATTTTATAAATAAAGCAATCTTTTAAAATAAACCAATATTAAAATAAATCTTTATTTTTTTAACTTTAAAACAACT
>ML793207.1:315881-359102 GCA_009831015.1 Picea engelmannii | reverse complement strand
AGAGAGAGAGAGAGATTTGGCTATTATGCTATCCTAGCACAAGTTGGTAACCCCAACCTAGGTTGTTATGCTACCCTAGTGTAGGTTGGTAACCCCAAGGTAGGCTAGTACGTTACACCAATCTGTTAATGTTTAAGACATTATTGTAGTTCTTTGCATTTCAATAGATCACAACAACATAAGACAAGATCATTGAGAAATACACAATCACAAGAGACACAACATTTATCCTTGGAAACCCTCTAGGGGAAGCAAACCTAGCAAAAATTCCTTATTATAGATAGCCAATACAATGACAAGAGATAACTCAAGCTAATACAAAGTATCCTCTCCCAAATATGTGCAACTATCTCTCTTTCTTCTCCAATAGCAGCTATGAAACTTGTCTCTCAATGAGCAAGTGAAGTGTGTCTAAGTGAGGCGCTAGCCTCCTTATTTATACTAATCTGGCATGTGTGAAGTGTCTCTTCACTGGTAGGGCCAACTTCTTAATCTGGGTGGTTATAACCACCTTTATTATATTACGAGACCTCTTTGATATATTCTGGGGCTGAATTCTTATTTTTCCTATTATAATTATATTATGACCAATTCGTAAAAGGGGATTTGGTCCTTTTACAATAGACGACATGATCAATCCATAATGGGGGTTGATCCAATGAATAATATATCAAATAATAATAAGAATACACTTTGCAGTTACATTATTTCAACACTCCCCCTTAAAAAGAAGGGTATTCTTCAACATCATCAACATGGTGAGAGGAAAACATCATCAACATCATCAAGTGGGTGAGAGGAAAACATCATAAATATCATCATGGAACACTAACTAGCGTATCTATAAATCATCGTAAGTTTTCTTCATCGGCAACATCATCATTCTCAAAGGAATGCAATCATCATCTGCATCAATATGTATTGGTATAAAACTAATACATGATCATCATCACAACATGAGGTTGGTTCATCATAATATAGGACTGGCTTTACGTCACAGCTGTTAAGATGGAAGTTCAGTACTCGTCTTTCTTTACGTCATAGCAATCAAGATGGAAGCAAGATACAAGACTAGATTTACATCACAGCTTCTCAAGATGGAAGAAAAATACTAGTTTCATATCAACATCTTTCTTTATGTCACAACACTTAAGCTTGAAGAAAGATACTAGACTGGATTTACGTCACAAGAAAGAATCACAGTACTAGTCTCATCACATCATCTTTCTTTACATCACAACCATTAGGTTGGAAGAAAGATACTAGACTGGATTTACGTCATAGATGTCAAGCCAGAAGCACAGTACTAGTCTCATCTCATCGTCTTGCTTTATGTCACAGCAATAAGTCTCGAAGTAAGATACTCATCCTTCTTCACATCACAACAATCAAGCTAGAAGTAGGATACTAGACTGGCTTTACGTCGTAGTTGTCAAGTTAGAAGCACGGTTCTAGTCTCATCACATCGTCTTGTTTTACATCACAGAAATAAAGATGGAAGAAAGAGATGTCTTATCACATCAACTACTCCCCCTTTCGAGGAATATCCTTTCGGACTATACCAAGCTTATCTCAAAAGTGCTCAAAATTTACATGAGATAGAGGCTTGGTCAACACATCAACAACTTGTTCATCTGTGCTAACGTACTTGAGATTTAAGGCTCCTCTCTACACCATGTCACAGATGTAATGATATCAGATCTCTATGTTCTTCAAACTGTCATGGAATACAAGATTATATGTCATCTTTATGCAGCATTGGTTGTCACATAGGATCATGGTTGCTTCCATTTCTAGGTCAAATAGACTGGTCAACAACTTTTGAATCCATATAGTGATGCAACCCCTGCCTCTATGAGCTCGGCCGCTTCAACCAGGACCTTCTTCTTCTAGGCCCAAAGAGTCAAAATACTCTTCAACCCCCTGTCGGAAGTTCTCAATGCCCACAGGTTCTCTTGGTGATCTCCTTCTTCAATCAGGAAATCAAAACTCACTTGATCGCGAGTTCTGCACTCATGGATTCGAGTCTCACATATCCCCAAACCCCAATGGAATATCCACTTCACGCCTTCCTCGTCTCCTGTCGAGAAATCAGCTTTTTCGTTGTCAAGAGTTGCTGCCCTTGTGAATTCCCGATTCCCAATTCCCAATGGCGCTCCAGCTCTGGCGTTGGCCCTCCGACTACTCCCTTTGCACGTGACCTGCCAGTCCACGTGACCACGCCCCTCACCCTTATCGGGATTTCAGAATTCATGAGTCCTAACAACGTAGAACTCACACCTCTGGGACCTCTGATCCCCGAATTTCAATGCCACCTATCCTCCACTCCAAGCTTAACCTTGTCAAAAAACCGCGTATCAAGTTTTCACGATTTCCATGGTCAATGTTCATGGGACCTTCCAAACCCCGAACTCCAATAGCCTGACACCTGTTCTCCACTCAGCTCATCAACTGCGTGGATATCGCGATTCGGTCTTTTGCGAATTATTCTATTGTGAGTCTCTCATAAACAAGAACTATGAAATGCCGAACCCTGAACTCTTCATAATCCTTGGAAACGCGTCCTTCCAAGATCTACGATTGAGATCCATTCTCAAGATTTCAGGACTTTCAAGGTCTCGATTCTCAGCTTTATGAAACCCCGATGATGTTAATATGTCGATGCCCCTCTGGGACATTCCTCTGCTCCTTCAAGGCTTAAACCCTATGCAACTTTCCAAGATCTGATGGTTGATGGGATTTTCACTACTCTCCTCTGCGAATCCTGACCGTCGCTTCCATTTACTAATGGATTTCTTCAGAGGACTAAAGTTCCTTCCAGAACCTACTTTCCAACACTTGTGTTTGCAATCTCTGCTCAAATCTTCCTTGACCTAAACCTCCTCGGCTCTCTTTTAGCTGTACCAAGAAGGTGTTGTACCTCCTGAGCTTTCTTACTCTGATTCTGTCATAGGTATTTGCGTGCACTCCTTGCGGCAATCATTCAACAACTTCCCAAGTGTTAAATCCTTTTGACTCTACACACTTCCTGCAGCAGCAACCTCTATCTTCTTTTTCTCTGGTTAACAAGTGAGACTTCGGTTGAATGAGAATAAGTGTTTAACTATCGAGCCCTTATCGACGCAATCCTTGTGGATGAATTCAACTTCACCCTATGCAGGAATCTCCTGGCTCAGACAGAGAAACAATTGAAACTTATTCTCTTCTCTCTTTCAGACTTCAGTTTAAATCCTTGAAATCACATGCACAACATATACCAAGAAAATGCATATCTAGAAAGCAAACATTCATGAGCACAACATTAACATAGAAAAACAACAACAACCATGAAATTGAAATAGAACTTCATTCTATTTATTCAATCTTCTGTACATGGGTGTTCTTCACAGATTTCTTTGCTTGCTCTTCTCTCCTGAATGTTGGCTCCTATTACAATGATACAATGAGGGCGTCTATATCTATTTTCCCTCTCAGTCTCTAAAACTGTCTAATCTGGAAAATAAAATCCTATATACCTGCATTAAACCTATTAAATGCCTCATCTACCTAAGGACGAAAGCTTAAAGGCTCAAGGTCCGCTATAATGTAAAAAGGCGCTTTCCATAAATGGTTCATTTATACACTGGCAGATCTCTTGAATGAAAATTCAAAAAGTTTTGGCTAGCCTTGTCCAGCTGTTTGTTGTCTTTCATGCTGGCTCGCTTGTCTTGGGCGATGCTCCTTGATGGGTTGGCGATGCTCCTACATCATACTCCTTGGCTTGAAAATTTTCATGGGCTCCTGTCCATGAGCTCCTGCACGGTCTGTCCATGCTTCTGTATCTCTACTTCACTTTTCCAGCTAGCACCTTCGACTGGATGATTCTTCCACTTGACCAGGTACTCGAAATACTACTTTCACCTGGTCTTCTTTCCTACTCGCTTGTCCAGTATGCACTCCATCTATGGCTTCTTTGCAACTGGTAATTGCTTCTGCCACTGGACCACTGGTTCCTCAGTTCCAGTCTCTACTTCTCCAGCCATGTATGGGTATAAATCCAAAACATTAAATATCAGAGATATCCTGATGCCATCTTGTAACTCAATTTCATAAGATTTCTCTCCGAATTTTTTTAGGACCCTGCATGGCCCAATTTTCTTCATTTTTAGTTTGTTATATGTTCCTCTTGGGAACCTGTCCTTCCTCAAGTGTGCCAGAACAAGATCACCAACTTCAAACTGAAGTTGTCTCTGATGTTGATCTACTCTGCGCTTGTACTCCCGATTTGTGTTTATCAGTCGTTGCTTCACCTCATCGTGAAGTTCCTTCATTGCTTCAGCGAATTCCTCTGCACTAGCACTGCTAGTTGCAGCCTATTTTGACTCCCTGAGTTTAGAAAATCCCCTTAGTTGTGTCCCATACACAATCTGAAATGGGATTTTTCCTGTACTCCGATTCACTGAATCGTTGTATGCAAACTCCGCCTGTGGAAATATGTTGTCCCAGCTGATATGGTTCTCTGTCACCAGGATTCTCAACAAGTCTCCCAAGCTCCTATTGACCACTTCCGTCTGCCCATCCATCTGTGGATGGTAAGATGAACTAAATGCCAAGTTAGTCCCTACCTTCTTCCATAGCGTCCTCCAAAAATACCCTATGAATTTGGTATCTCTGTTCGACACTATACTTCTTGGCAATCCATGGAGTCGAATGATTTCCTTGAAAAATAAATTCATGATGTGAGTCGCATCGCTGGTCTTCTGGCATGGTATAAAATGTGCCAGTTTTGAAAACCTATCTACCACGACAAAGATGGAATCAACCCCTCTCTGCGTCCTTGGCAAACCCAATACAAAATCCATGCTGATCGCCTCCCATGGCCTCTCTGGTATGGGTAATTATTGGTAGAATCTCACATTCTGCCTTCTGCCCTTTGAATGTTGACAAATTCGACACCTGTCAACAAACCTCTTCACATCTGCTCGCATGCCTGGCCAAAAATATGATTCACTCAACTTTGAAAATGTTTTGTCGTGGCCAAAATGCCCTGCTAATCCACCATTGTGCTTCTCCTTTAGCAGGTTCTCCCTCATGGAGCAATTCATAATGCATAACTGGTTGCCTCTGAACAACAGTCCATTCTGAATCATGTAATCCATCCATGAGCTTCTGTCTCTGAGAACTGGATTCTCAGTCACCTCGTATGCTTCTGCAAAATCTGCATCACCTGTGTACATGTCCCTCAGGTTTTCAAAACCCAATGTCTTGACTCAGAACTCCTACAACAACAAACATTTCCCTCTCAAAGCATCAACCACTTTGTTAGTAGTTCCTGAAATGTGTTTAATTACAAATGTAAAATTCTGCATATACTCTACCCATTTTTCATGTTTCTTATTCAACTTCTCTTGTTGACTCACAAACTTCAATGCATGATTATCGTTGTACAATACAAATTCTTTCGGGATCAAATAATGCCTCCACTTCTTCAATGCATGTATGATGGCATAAAACTCTTTATCATATGTGGAGTATTTCAGCTTTGTGTCATCCAACTTCTCACTGAAATATGCAACTGGCCTATCCTCCTGACTTAAGACCGCTCCTATGGCATATCCACTTGCATCACATTTCACCTGAAATGTTTTCTGGAAATCTGGCAACACCAACACTATCTACTCTGTGATCTTTCACTTCAACAGATTGAAGCTCTTCTCGGCCTCTGCTGTCCAATGAAAAGACTTGTGCCTCTTCTTCACCATGTCCATCATTGCTGCACTAACCCCATTGAAATTCCTCATGAACTTTTGGTAGAAACTATCCAAACCATGGAAACTCCTCACCTCAAAAACATTTCTGTGTGATGGCCAATTCTTAATCACTTCCACCTTACTTGGATCCATTTTCAACTCATTCGCTGAAATAACAAAACCCAAATAAATGAGCTCCATCTTCATGAATGAGGACTTCTTCATATTAATCAACATCTTCTCCTGCTGTATCTTTCTCATCACAATGGCCAAATGTTTCAAATGTTTAGCCTTCGTCTTACTGTAGATCAATATATCATCCAGATATACGACTACAAATTTCCCGATGAATTTCCTTAGGACTTCATTCATCAGTCTCATGAATGTGCTCGACGCGTTTGTCAAGCCAAATGACATGACCAGCCATTCGTACAAACCTTTGTTTTTCTTGAATGCTGTCTTCCATTCATCACCTTCCCTCATGCGAATCTGGTGATATCCGCTTTTCAGATCAATTTTTGAAAAATAATTTGCCCCGCTCAGGCAATCCATCAGATCATCCATTCTTGGCAGTGGAAATATGTACCTGATGGTAATTTTGTTGATTTCTCTATAGTCGGTACACATTCTCAAACCTCCATCCTTATTTGGACTAAGCACCGTTGGAACGGCACATGCACTCAGGCTTTCCCTGACCAGTCCTTTGTCCAACAAATCCTGGACCTGCTTCTTGAATTCCTCATTTTCCTGTGGCGTCAATATGTATGCAGCCTTATTCGGCAAACTGGCTCCTGGTATGAGGTTGATGTGATGACTCACTCTCCTCATCGGTGGCAATGAATGAGGTAGTCCGCCCACTATGATGTCAGCGAACTCTTCTAGTAGTTACTGAATCTCAACTGGTAAGTCATCCACTCTCGTGCTAGTGAGGACAATTCTTGGTTTCCTGACCACAAAGAATTGTGGATCTTCCTTCTTCTCCATCTCTGTGAGAAGCTCCTTCCCACTCATGAGAAGTATTGTTTTGCTTACTTCCGATTTCACTTCTTTATCTTTTATTGGAAGCAATCTGTGTGTCCTTCCCTCCTTCTCCAAAGTATATGTGTTCATCCTTCTATCATGACCCACATTCCTGTCATATTGCCATGGTCTACCCAGTAACAAATGACATACATCCATGGGAATGACATCACACAAGACCTTATCATTATATCCCCCAATTTTAAATTCAACTAAACATTGTTTAGTGACACTCACCTGATGTCCTTTTTGTAGCCATGATACTTTGTATGGACTCGGGTGATCAGTCGTTTCCAGCTCTAATTTTTCCACCATCTCGGTTGAAACAAGATTGTCGGTGCTTCCACTGTCCACAATAACCTTGCATTTCCTATCCTTAGTTTTTCAAGCTATCCTAAGTAGTCTGGTTCTTTGGGATAAACTTTCCTGCGCCTCTTTCTCAGGTGTCAAAAGGAATTTTCGCATCAGAAGTGAGCTTTCACTTTCTGCGCCTTCTGCTTCAACATCTCGCCTCTGTGCGTCAGCGATGTGAGCTTCTCCTCGGTCCTTTTTCCTATCTGGACAGTCAAATTCTTTGTGTCCATCCTTTCCACACGTGAATCATGTGATCACTCCACCTCGGCCTCTTCCCCTTCCTCTGGTACGAGGAAAAGTGTTTGCATCAGTATAATCCCCTCTCTGTTCAGTATGCTGTCTCCTTGGCTCAGCATATTGTTGTCTTTGCTGTGAGGTTCCACCTCTCTCAATCTTACCCTAAGGTTTCTTCCATTCCTCCTTGGGCTTATGATATTTCTCCTGGGAAACTACCTTGCCTCTGGGCTGACTTCTGCCTCGCCCTCGCTGTCCTTGCTTACGGCCCAGCTTCTCCTCGTCTTTCAAAGCCATCTAGTAAGCATCCTCAACCGTTCTGATGGTCATCATGCTTAATTCATCCTGAATGTCATATCTTAGACCATTCAGGTATCTGGCAACCTTCTCATCATCGCTCTCCTGATGACCTACTCGGATATTGAGCTTGTAAAACTCTTTGATGTATTCCTTCACCATCATCAACTTCTGCCTCAGGTTCTGCATCCTCCTGAACAAATTAATTCGGTAGTCCCTTGGGATGAACTTTGCTTTCATCTTAGCAATCATTTGATCCCAGCTTTTAATTTTCTGTTCTCCTTTGGAACGTCTATCTGCCTGTAGCTCGTCCCACCACAATGTTGTTTGTCCCTTCAACTTCATGACAGCATGCCTAACCTATTTATCCTCTTCGATATCCTCATAATCGAAGTAGGTGTCAAGAGCCCTGATCCAGTCCAACAACTCTTCTGCATCCAGACTTCCTTCATAGACTGGAATATCCATTTTTGTCTTTGAACTCATCCGAGAGATAGCTTTTATTAATCTCTCGTTTGTTGCATCCTCGGCAGCAACTTCTCCTTGTGGTTCAGCTTCAACCTCATTGTCGAAATCACTAAGATCCCCTGCACTAGCTATGCGTCTCTGAGCTATTTCCATCTCCTTGAGTCTCGCTCTGAGATCTCGTATCTGTCTTTCCATCTCTGGATTCCCTGTCCTCCTACCTCTTCTTCTCACCTCCCTATCCTCTGGGTCAGGTGATTGTCTTTCTCTTCTGGGTGGCATGGTGAATTATTCTTCTCTCTGGTACCGAAAACAAAGAGAACTCTTCTCCCACTTTGATACCACTCTGATGCATCCCCTGCCTCTTTGAGCTTGGCCGCTTCAACCAGGACCTTCTTCTTCTAGGCCCAAAGATTCAAAATACTCTTCAACCCCCTGTCGAAAGTTCTCAATGCCCACAGGTTCTCTTGGTGATCTCCTTCTTCAATCAGGAAATCAGAACTCACTTGATCACGAGTTTTGTGCTCATGGATTCGAGTCTCACAAATCCCCAAACCCCGATGGAATATCCACTTCGCACCTTCCTCGTCTCCTGTCGGGAAATCGGCTTTTTCATTGTCAAGAGTTGCTCCCCTCGTGAATTCCTGATTCCCGATTCCCGATTCCCGATGGCACTCCAGCTCTGGTGTTGGCCCTCCGACTACTCCTTTTGCATGTGACCTGCCAGTCCACATGACCACGCCCTTCACCTTTATCGGGATTTTGGAATTCGTGAGTTTGAACAATGTAGAACTCACACCTCTGGGACCTCCCATCCCCGAATTCCGATGCCACCTGTCCTCCACTCCAAGCGTAACCTTGTCAAAAAATCGCGTATCGAGTTTTCACGATTTCCATGGTCGATGTTCACGAGACCTTCCAAACCCCGAACTCCGATAGCCTGACACCTGTTCTCCACTCAGCTCGTCGACTATGCGGATATTGCGATTCGTGTTTTCACAAATTATTGCATTGTGAGTCTCTCATCAACGAGAACTCTGAAATGCTGAACCCCAAACTCTTCACAATCCTTGGACACGCGTCCTACAAAGATCTACGGTTGAGATCCCTTCTCAGGATTTTGGGACTTCCAAGGTATTGATTCTCAGCTTTATGAAACCTCGATGATGCCAATATCCCGATTCCCCTCCGAGACTCCTCCTCTGCTCCTTCGAGGCTTAAACCCTACGCAACTTTCCAAGATCTGACGGCTGATGGGATTTTTTCTTCTCTCCTCTGCGAATCCTGATCGTTGCTTCCCTTTACTCATGGATTTCTTCAGAAGACTAAAGTTCCTTCCAGAACCCACTTTCCAACACTTGCGTTTGCAATATACGATCGAATCTTCCTCAACCTAAACCTCCTCGACTCTCTTTCAGGTGTACCAAGAAGGTTCTGTACCTCCTGAGATTTCTTACTCTGATTCTGTCAGAGGTATTTGCGCACACTCCTTGTGGCAATTATTCAACAACTTCCCAAGTGTTAAATCCTTCTGACTCTGCGCACTTCCTGTAGAAGTAGCCTCTATCTTATTTTGTTTTGGTTAACAACTGAGACTTCGGTTGAATGAGAATAAGTGTTTAAATATCGATCCCTTATCGACGCACTCGTTGCGGATGAATTCAACTGCACCCTATGCAGGAATCTCCTGGCTCAGACAGAGAAACAATTGAAACTTATTCTCTTCTCTCTTTCAGACTTCAGTTTAAATCCATGAAATCACATGCACAACATATACCAAGAAAATGCATATCCAGAAAGAAAACATTCATGAGCACAACATTAACACAGAAAAACAACAAGAACCATGAAATTGAAATAGAACTTCATTCTATTTATTCAATCTTCTGTACATGGGTGTTCTTCACAGATTTCTCTACTTGCTCTTCTCTCCTGAATGTTGGCACCTATTACAATGATACAACGAGGGTGTCTATATATGTTTTCCCTCTCAGACTCTAAAACTGTCTAATCTGGAAAATAAAATCCTATCTACCTGCATTAAACCTATTAAATGCCTCATCTACCTAAGGACAAGAGCTTAAAGGCTCAAGGTCCGCTATAATGTACAAAGGCACTTTCCATAAATGGTTCATTTATACACTGGAGGATCTCTTGAATATAAATTCAAAAAGTTTCGGCTGGCCTTGTCCAGCTGTTCGTTGTCTTTCATGCTGGCTCGCTTGTCTTGCGTGATGCTACTTGATGAGTTGGCGATGCTCCTACATCATATAGCTTCATAGCTGGAAGAACATGCAACAATGTATTCTGCTTCCATTGTGCTGAGAGAAATGCTAGATTTCTTTATACTCTACCATGAGATCATGGCTGATACCAAATTGAAACAACATCCTGAAGTGTTTTTCCTGTCAAAAACTCTTCCTTCCCAATCTGCATCAATATATACACTCAATGTGAAATCATGATCTCCATCATAGCTGAGACCACAATCTATTGTACCCTTAAGGTACCTCATCACATGTTTTGCAACCACTAGGTGAACATCTGTGGGTTCTACCAGAAACTAAATCAAGGTGTTCATGAAAAAACAAATGTCTAGTCTGGTGTTCCCCAGGTACATCAACGATCCAATAATCTCTCTGTACAACATGGAATCAATCAATTCTGATGAAGTGTTAATCAACAACTTCATCTTCACTTCCATGGGTGTATTCATGGACTTGGATTCCAACATGTCGAATCTCTTCAGGATTTCGACTGCATACTTCCCTTGGTTAAGGAAGATACTCTCTAGACTCTTCCATACCTCAAGACCTAAGAAATAATGCATTAGGCCAAGGTCTTTCATTTCAAATTTTGAGGCAAGTCTCTTCCTACATTCAGTGATGGGATTTTCTTCTCCAGTTAAGAATAACTCATCCACATATAGTAGTAATATCATTGGGTCATATTTCATCACCTTGAAGTAGAGCTTAGAATCCTCTTTACTCCTGGTAAATCCCAAGATCATTAGGAAACTATCTATCCATCCATACCAAGCTCTAGGAGCTTGCTTCAATCCATACAATGATTTCTTCAATCTACAGACATGAGACTTCCTATCTTCAACTTCAAATCCTTGAGGTTGCTCTATATACACTTCCTCTTTGATGACACCGTTTAGGAAAGTTGTCGTTACGTCCATTTGGTGAAAATTCCACTTCATCTTAGATGTAAGGGCTATGGTGGTTCTAATCGAAGTGTATCTGGCTACAGGAGTGAATGTCTCTTCATATTCAATGCCTTCTTTTTGAGAAAATCCCCGAGCAATGGATCTTTCTTTATACTTTTCAATACTTCCGTCAGTAGCATGTTTTATTTTGAAGAGCCATTTGGAGGATACCATGTGTTTACTCTTTGGTCCGGGAACTATTTCCCATACATCAATATTTATTATGGATTGGTATTCCTTTGTCATGGCATCTGCCCATTCTTTCATCTGAATGGCTTCTTCAAAGTAGGTAGGCTCCTTCTCTAGGAGGTCACACATCAGAGCCATATAACTAGAGAATGGCTTTGGTTTTTTCACCTGTCTCATGGTTCCTTGGGGAACACCATACTTCTCTCCATCTTGAATGAGATCTCTATCCCAAGATGAAATTATTTTATGGAGGATCATCATCTGAGGTGGTTCTTGAAATTCTACTATATCATGATCTTCTAGAATTTCCTCATTAGGGGAAACTACATCTTCCCTCACTGGTTCTACAACTCTAGGAACCTCCCTCATTGATTCTACAGTTATGGGGATTAGGATTTCTTCTTCACATACTTCTTCAAGTTGGCATCTTATCCATTTCTTGAGTGTTTCATCTTCATCAAAATTCACATCCCTACTTATCTCAATGTGGTGGTGACCTGGTATATAAATTTTGAAGGCCTTGGATACCTCACAGTATCCCACAAATATTCCCTTCTTTCCTGAAAATTCCATCTTGTTTCTCTTCTTTTTCAGAATATGTCTAAAAACTGGGCAGCCAAATATTTCGAGATGGCTTACCTCTGGCTTCTTTCTTATGAACATCTTGTAGTGTACCTCAAAAACTATCACAATTTTTTTTTTCTTTGTACATTTATCCATGAAAAGTTTCGAGATTTCAAGCAAGTAAGCTTTCTGTTATAAGGCTTGAGTCTGAAACTTTGTTAGATTCCTTACTGTCATCGGTTGTCCTTACCATTCAACTTAAAGTTTCCTAATCGACGATATAAAAAGTGTTTACTCATCACTTCAATGTTTATCTAAGATCCTGTAATTTATAATTACTTTTCTATCTGTTTGTACCTATAACACTACCATAGTCTTAACAATACAAGCAACTTTTGGATTTTATCGCCAAAACCCTACATAAAAATATTACCATATGTTTTCAATACAAACGACTTGTAATATAGTCTGTTACTTACATACATCTATCTGGGATGAAGACTCTCCAAAGTTCTTTTATTGATCCATTCATTACACTATTAGAGTTGTTCCCATAACAATAATTCCTTCTAGGTTCCTACAATTTGTGAAAAACAAGCAAAGGTCAATCGGGTTTCGACGATTATAAAAGTTGAACACAAAATGAAACAAAGGGGCCACATTGTTTTACAAAGACACAAAAAATGGGAAGACTGTGGACCCAGTACTTCGGGGTTTCAGGGTTTGGGATCTCGCGATTTCAAAATCCAAACCTCAATGCATAAGAACTCCCAAATTGCGAAAAGAGAGTGGAACCAATACATCGGGGTTTTGGGGTTCAAGATTTCGTGTTTAGAAGTGCCAAATACTAACACACCACAACTTCCAAAAAACTGAAAAAGGAAAGTGGGACCCACACATGGGGGTTTCGGGGTTTGGGACTTTGTGATTTCAAATGCCCCAAACATCAACATATCACAATTTCTAAAAAAGCGAAAAAGGAGAGTGGGTCACGTAATTTGAGGTTTCGAGGTTCAGAACTTCATGAGTTCAAGTGTCCAAACATCAACAGATACAAACCTCTGAAATGCAAAAAGGGTTAGGTGGGACCCACATTTCGGGATTTTGGGGTTTGGAACTTCGTGAGTTCCAGTGTCCAAACATCAACATAGAAACTTCTGAAATGCGAAAAAAGGAAAGGTGTGACCCACATTTCGGGGTTTCAGGGTTCGGAACTTTGCAAGTTCTAGTGTCCAAACATCAACATAAAAAACTTTCAAAATGGGAAAAAAAGCGAAGGTGGGACCTGCATTTCGGGATTTCAAGGTTCAGCACTTCGCGAGTTCCAGTGTCCAAACATCAACATGTACACACCTCCAAAAAGTGAAAAGGCAAGGTGGAACCTATACTTCAGGGTTTCGAGATTTCGCGAGTACACAAGAGAAACACTATCACACAACAACTCCCGAAATTACAAAAAGAGACCAGAACTTCAGGATTTCTGAGTTCGGGGTTTCGCGAGTACAAAAACCAACATCATCACACAACAACTACCAAAATTTTCAAAAGTGACCAGCACTTCGGGATTTCAGAGTTCGGGGTTTTGCGAGTATAGAAACCAACATCATCACACAACAACTCCTGAAATTGCAAAAAGTGACCATGTAACGAACCTCCTCGTTACAACAACAACTCTGATAAAAGGTGCAATTTTTTTTTTTGTTTAAGGTGTGTGCACGCATGTAAAAAGGGAATAGACACACTTGACTCTACTTCGCCACCCGACTACTACCAAGACGCAACCACGATGATCACAACAAAATGACATAAGGCTCACAACAAGTGACTGCAAGCATTAAACGACCATAGACATAAGGTGCAGAACAAGTGACTGCAAGCATTAAATGACCACTGGGTTATGTACCGTACGAACAAAGAAGGAAGAATCCATAGTAGTAGATTTTACTATTTCTGCATAGGAAAGTAGGGCGTTTAATCTTAGTTCTCTGCTCTGGAGAGATAGAAGGTTAGATAGGCTGCTGGCCGACTGCTCAGGCAGAAACTAGTAATCTCCGTCAGGTGTTTCGCAAGAGTGGAAAACCTGCCTTTAAAGGGCCCGAGACTCTTGATACACACTGGATTCTTTACACAAAAACAAAAATCACACACACAGACATATCTACTAAGGCTACCTGGAAGTGTCT
This sequence comes from Picea engelmannii, assembly GCA_009831015.1. NCBI lineage: Eukaryota > Viridiplantae > Streptophyta > Pinopsida > Pinales > Pinaceae > Picea > Picea engelmannii. The sequence continues at coordinate 344,856 of ML793207.1, read as the reverse complement.
ACATCCCACCCTATATAAGTAGACCGAGCAAGCAAGCCAACCAAGTACAACAAATCAACGGACATCCATGAACTCTATGGAAGATGCAAGTCAAAAGGACACTAACAATAACCGACCATTAGTTACAACTCAACATAACCTACGACTCAACTGGCCACAAGTATAGATCATTTACTTCGTTTAAATCCGTTACTTGATGAGTCATCAACCCAACCATAAAAGTGAGTACGCCTGATTAATTTGTAAATCTAACACATAATGATTTATTTCTCTTAGTTTAAGGGCCTTACCCTTTTAGGTTGAAAATTGAAAGGTCCTTATAAAGATCAACCTTACCATTACATTTATTCTACAGCAATATTGTAACCAATTATCAATGTCCTTACATTCCTATGATGTCAAGGCTATACAACATTTTTCCATAAGCGAGGATATTACATTTTCATGTTTCAACGGTAATTTACCATGACAATCAACTACAGTGACATCGCCATCAAGGCTAGCATTATTACATTTTACTATAAAGACTTGCAAATTAACTAACTAATTCCATATTAAAACTACAATGACATAACCATAAGTCTAGTATCATTACCTTTATAATATACAGACCTTGAAAATTCACTAACTAATTTCATGATAAAACTACAATGACATCACCATAGCGTTGGCATCATTACATTTATAATATAAAGACCTTGCAATTTCGCTAACTAATTTCATAATAAAATTTCAAGGACAACACCATAGCGCTAGAATCATTACATTTATGATATAAAGACTTGCTAATACAATAACTCATTTCCAAATAAAAATATAATGACATCACCATAGTGCTAGCATAGCATTGCCTTCTCTAACACGATGTCATGGTAATTAAATAATGAGGACTGTATCTTATGTTTGTGCTTCAAACAACRGAACTACCAAAAACCTGTCCATGACAACCATGTGTTGCCTTTATAACAAAATAGCAGTGTAATTTAACTAAATGGCTTTCCTTGTTTTCCATAAAATAATCATTGATTGCATAATAAGCTAAAATCAATGGGAAAACATATTATCATGTAACTTAAACTAATGATGGCTTCCATTACAAGACAATGTAAATAAAATGTTTGATGATAACATAATAACTTAATTTCAATGGGAACGCATTCTAACTAAAAAGGGCTTTTCATCACCAGGCATGGTATATAGAATATATGATGGCCATCATAAAGCCAGTTGGATGGTTACTTCAKGAGCATAGCCATCAATGCTATCTGTCAGTTATTAAGAGCGTCCCTGGYGATAATAAATAATATGGCTATGAAAGGAATTTTTAACCATTTTGTCTGGGTGATGGTAACCCAAAGAAGTTGTTAACTGACAGGCCATGCGTTGTCCACAGCTGGGTGAATGTCTAAACCTGCGGGAGGCCATCGAAAATGCCAAGGAAAAATCCCTGACCGAGTGGAAAGGCAGTGTTCTGTTGCTGAAAGATTGGCAACGAAATGAAACAACGTGGAAAGGGACGGACCAACCAAGCAACTATCAAGGTTAAACTGCCTAGCCTCTCGCAAACAAATTAATATGAAGTTCACGGCCTCTGTGCGGGCACATAGTCACTACATTAAAAAATACGTAGTCCAGTTCGGAAAGGGAAAATCGGGGTAGAAAGGTTCTGGGTTCCTGCGCTAGGTATTGTATGATGAGATTTCCCCTCTCACACGCATGAAGATGCTCCAGGTGACCGAGGGAAAGCATAACTACGTGGGGGATTTCTTCTACATGATCATAGATTCAAGCCCTTAATGCAAACAGATAAAAAAAACAAGTGTTGCCTGCCTACAACGGTCAAAGAATAGAATGATCTTGACTCTCCACCTGCAAGCATCTCAGGGTCAAGCCCTAAAAGAAAATAATAATAAAAAAAAGTTGAAATACCGTCTTGAGCATTAATCGCCCAACTACAAGGGATCGAAGGCCAGGTTTGTGGTAGATCCCTATCATAGTAGAAGGGTTAGTTTTTTTTTTTCATTGCAGTATATAAGTAAACTGACAATAACGAGCTCAACGACTTCTCAATAGGGGTCAACGTAAGTAAGGCTGCGCATCAGTTCAAGAACCCACGCAGCAGAGTTAATAGGTCGAGAAGATAATCAATCCTCAATATTAGTTCACACCCCAAACTCAACAAAAGATGTGGTTTTAATAACAGAACTAGTTTTAATAATAGATCAGGTTCATCGAAATAACCCACACATAAAAATGCATACCAACATAACCCAAAAATAGAGAATAGTAGGAGAATGCATAGAACCCCAACAAGGTCATTGAAAGGCCTACCGAGGTTGATCAGCTCAGGGCGCGAGGAAATTATAGCAAGGTAAACATGCACAGGGAGGAGAAGGCAGTGCCAAAAATGTTTTTACAGTAGATACTATATAATTGCCGAGTAAATACGTAAAAACAACCATTCAATCCATTACAAATGATAATATGATCCCGGCATAAGACAAAATGCAATCTATCCTACAAGTAAAGGAAAACACATACCGTTGCCTTGATGTCTGCCTCGTAGGACGTCCCGCGATCCTTGCCACTCCTGCTCCCTGACTGTTGAGACCTCAACGGTACCTCCCAGCCAATCTCTAGGGGTACTCTGCTTCCCCCTTAGCCCCCCGAGCCACAAAGGGGCCACACACAAACCAGAGGATCCATCTAGCTTCCCAGCTGGCCTCGCAAGGCCGAGCTACCACTCCTAACCGAGCTGAGAAATCCCAACTCCTCAGAAGAAATCAATCAAGTACAAATCCAGCAGCGTAACGTTATGCTAACAAACCCCCTTTCTTCCTCATCCCCCTTTTCTTTTATAGAGTTTTGAGCCCCACATTTATTTTTAAGTTTTAAAGAAAACCCTCCAAAAATTCTCTGTTGTACAAGTGTCATTCATCCCCCACATTTCTCTAGAATTATTTTCTTTAACTTATTAATTGTCTATGTTTCCTTTATTACTTAGTTTCCCTATTTTTGTTAATCCCTTCTTTTTTTAAAACCAAAACGGTAAATGCGCTAATGAATCTTTTCATTTTATTTTTTAAATTCATAACTTTTTATACTCCCGCACATTAAATAATTTTATTACTTATTAATTGTCTATGTTTCCTTTATTACTTAGTTTCCCTATTTTTATTAATCCCTTCTTTTTTTTAAAACCAAAAAGGTAAATGCACTAATTAATCTTTTCATTTTATTTTTAAATTCATAACTTCTTATACTCCCGCACGTTAAATAATTTTATTACTTATTAATTGTCTATGTTTCCTTTATTACATAGTTTCACTATTTTTATTGATCCCTTCTTCTTTTTTAAAAACAAAAAGGTAAATGTGATAATTAATGTTTTCATTTTATTTTTAAATTCATAACTTTTTATTTTCATAGGGCCTTTTTCCTTAAGGTTTAACGAAATTTTTATCTTAGAGAAGTTTTTTAGACTTAGGTTTAGATTTTGAACTGGACGACAATTGTTTAGGGGAGTCGTTTTAATAATTTAATAAGGCATTAATGTCTTAGGGCCATCTAGGTTCGTTTCTTCATCATCATCAACGTGACGTGACCTTCAGGATGCACTACGTGCTCCAAGGGTGCCACTCGCATGTTCGTTTCTTTGCGCGATGTGCCCTTCAGGATGTACCACGTGCTCCAAGGGTGCCACTCGCCAACTTGACTGATTGGTAGACATCTATAACCCCTAGAGTCAATACTCCACTAGGTGAACTTCTGGGAGACTAAGGGCTCTAAGGAATAAGGCCCCCGCCTTATTGCGCACCCTTTAGAATCATTGTGAGCAACTATCATAGTCTGCCCTCACGACATCGCAGATCCTCTCGAACTAGGTAATCGTTAACCTACAGTTCGAGCCACGGTGGGAGTGCTAGTAGGCTGTGGCAGGGCTGYTGTCCATGCCTCTCCCTCAACCTCTCTGGAAATCATGTGTAKCCCCTTTACTCCATATGTGAGTCTGGTCGGCAAGCTATCATCAGCCTACATCATCAACAATCATGTCAGAAATGTCAACATCATATCATCAAATCAAATGAAATATCACAGTAAATAAATCAACCCAATAGCACACTCCCTGACTCAATCAGGATTCCAAGGGGGTTCCACCGATGCCTCTACATCCTCAAGGTCCAAAAACCCTGCACACTTAATAAACTGAGTCAAAAGCACCTGTCTACGTCAAGCAGTAAAACATCATGTCAACTATCATAATGCATCATAATCAAGTATAAATGTTTTAACATCATAAAAGTCTAGATCACTTGCGAGAAAGTGTCCTCAAAGAATAAGTTTTCTCAGTGTGCCAGAGCGGGATGTTACATACACCCCCTCTAGGTATAAACTTCATCCCAAAGTTTCTCAGTATAAATTCCGAAATAAAAGTATCACAATATCAGAAGTCTATCTATCAAACAAAAATGGAAACTGTTGGCGCATATCATATGCGTCCTCCCAGGTTTCCAAGTGCAAACTATAACTGTCCCACTGGACCTTGACCTGATCTACCGTTCGACATCGTAACTGTCGAATGCGATGATATAAGATGCAGACTGGCTCAGCCATGAGCGCTCCCTCGTCCGATACCTGCAAGGAACTCATGTCAATCATGTGTGTAGGGTCACTAATATAATGTCTCAAAACAGATACATGAAAAACATCGTGCATACACCTCAAGGAATCAGGCAAGGCTAGTCGATAGGCCACGGGCTCCTTTCTCTCCACAATCTTGAAAGGTCCTACGAACCTAGGAGAGAGTTTATCTCCCTTTCCAAACTTGATCGAACTCTTATGTGGTTTAACCCACAAGAAGACTCGATCGTCGATCTCGTAACTACGGTCGACCCGGTGCACATCGGCGTAACTCTTCTGTCGATCCTGCGCTTCTTTAATCCTTTGTCTTATGGTTTTCATTTTCTCTTCCATTTCTTGGATCGCTTCTGGTCCCACTAGGACCCTATCCTCAAGTCGATCCCAACTCAAGGGTGTCTGACACAGTCGCCCATAAATGAACTCAAAAGGCGCCATCTTAATGGTGCTCTGGTAACTGTTGTTGTAAGAGAACTCTACTAGAGGCAAGAATTCCTCCCAACGCTTTTGTTGGTCCATCACGTACATGCACAACATGTCTTCCAAGTTTTGGTTTGTGCATTTAGTCTTCCCGTTAGTCTCTGGGTGATATGCAGTACTAAAATTAAGTTGGGTTCCCAAGGCCTCTTGGAAACTCATCCAAAATCATCCAGTAAACACCGATCCTCGATCGGATATAATCTTCTTAGGCACGCCATACAGCCTCACAATCTCACTGATGAAAACTCTCACTATGTCAGGTGTCTGATACGTCATACACACAGGAATAAAGTGAGCACTCTTTGTCAGAGTGTCTACTACTACAAAAATCGAGTCGTGTCTCCTTGCCATCAGTGGCAATCCAACAATAAAATCCATCGAAATAACTTCCCATTTCAATTCCAGAATGGCATGTGGTTGAAGTAAACCTGTCGGGTGTCTATGCTCAGCCTTTACCTGCTGACACTCTAGACATCTAGCCACAAAGTTGACTATGTCAGCCTTCATTCCTTTCCAGAAGAACAAGGATTTAAGGTCTACCCTCATCTTCGTGACTCCTAGGTGAGTCATGTAAACCGCTCTATGAGCCTCGCTCAGGATCAACATCCTCAACTCGTCGTTTGGCGGTACATAAATCCAACCTCTAAACCTCAATAACCCGTCGCTATCAAAAGAGAATCCCTCATATCGCGGTACCATCATTGTGTTTTGTTCGATAAAATCCTCGACTTCTTTGTACCAGTCATCGTCATGCTGTAAAGTGATAATCTTCTCATGTAGATTCGTCTGAAGAGGCAACACCAAAAAGATGTGTCATCTCCGACTCAAAGCATCAGCCACTCGGTTCACTGTTCGCTTTATGTAAGTAATCTTGAAGTCGTATTCGCTAAGTAATTACAACCAACGCGATTGTCACGCGTTCAAGTGGATTTGCGTAAAAATGTGTTGTAGTCCGCAATGATCAGTCCTTAACTCAAATTTTCATCCAACAAGGTAGTGTCTCCAAACCTTCAAGGCATATACGATGGCTAATAGCTCCAAATCGTGCATCGCGTAGTTCTCCTCATGCCTTCTCAGTTTCCTCGAAATGTAAGCAATCACTCGTTCGTCTTGCATAAAGACTCTGCCTAATCCTTCCTTGGACGCATCAGTGCATACCAAGAAGTCTGCATCCATGTCAGGGACCTTTAGTATCGGTGCGGTTGTCAACAACTCTTTAAGCCTCAGAAATGCTTCTGTACATTTCTCTGTCCAAACAAACTTCTTGTTTTTTTTCTGCAATTTTGTGATCGGATTTGTTATCTTTGAAAAACCCTCAACAAACCATCGATAGTATCTGGCTAAACCCATAAAACTACGCACTTCCATGACATTCGTTCGCGCAGGACATTCCATAATATCCTCAACCTTGGCTGGATCCACGGTGATACCTTCGCCAGAGATGACATGCCCTAAGTAGTGAATCCTCGATTGATAAAAAGAGCATTTGGACAACATCCCATACAATTTTTTCTCTCGCAGACACTGTAGTACCAGGCACAAGTGCTTGTCATGCTCCTCCGTCATCGGAGAGTAGATCAAAATATCGTCAATGAATACTTGGATGAACTTGTCCAAGTACTCGCGGAACACCACGTTAAAACAGTAAACTCGTAATGTCCAAATCTTGTCTTAAAGGCGGTCTTAGGGACATGATCCTCCTTGATCCATAACTGGTGATACCCTGATCGCAAATTGATCTTGGAGAACACCGTCGCACCCTTCATTTGATCGAACAAATCATCAATTCTAGATAAGGGATACTGATTCTTGATCGTATCCTTGTTCAGTTGACGGTAGTCAATGCAAAGGCTCCACGATCCGTCCTTCTTTCGTATGAAAATAACCGGTGCACCCCACGGTGACACACTAGGGCGTATGAGTCCCATGTCCAACAACTCCTTCGGTTTCATTTTCAACTCTTGCAACTCCGGGGTAGACATCCGATAAGGCATTCTTTCTATCGGTTTTGTCCCCCGTTTCAAGTCTATAGTAAACTCCAAATCCCTTTCTGGTGGCATCCCAGGTAACTCCTTTGGAAATACATCCGCAAACGCCTTCACCACCGAAAGGTGTTCTAGACCTTCTGCCACTCCCTTTTCATTTAGCGCAAGGATCGCATAAAGCTTGCACCCCTTGTGCATACTCTTCCGTAGCTGTAAGGAAGAGACGAACCTCAGGGAAACTCCCTAGTTTCGTCCTACTATCACACGTCTCTGTCCTTCATCATTGACCAAGCTCAACCATTTCATTTTACAGTTGAGTATTGCCTCATGCGATTCCAACCAATCCATACCAATCATGACATCATAAGATCATAAGATTGTGATGTATAATTTGACCCTCGTGAAAAACTCTCCCAGGTTAAGGGTACAGCCCGTAACCTTTCCTCCAACCTTTTATTTGGCTCTTGAAGCCATCTCTGTGAAGCTAAACTCAGCCTGTTCGACTGCCTTTACCTTAATCCTTTTTAGCGCTGCACCAGAAATGAAACTCTCAGTAGCACCTGGGTCTATCAAAATACTAAGGGTTTGGTCAACGACAGTACCTGTTGTCTTGAGCACAGTCGACTGGTGCTCTGCCTGGTGGTTATTCACCACTGCATGAATCCAATGGGCCTTGCCCATATCTCCCACGGTAGTGGGTCCGGCTGATCCAGACGCTCTGGTCCTCTCCACAGGACAGTCTCACTGGTAGTGTGGCTCCCCACATGTCCAACACCCCTTCTTCCGCCCAGTAGTCCTGGTACCCAAAGTAGAAGATGATAGCCCACCAGCCTGAAACCTTGGTCTGTTCTACTGAACAGTCCTAAGCTGCTGCTGCTGTGGGCGATGCTACGGCTAATGTTGTGGTCCCCGAAAAGGTGTCTGCTGCTAAGGTAGCGGTCGTTGGGGTGTAGTGAAAGTGGATCCCCTCTGGAAGACATGATATCGTGACGTATGTCTCACTAGTGTCTGATGCTGTGGTGTACCACATGAACCCTTCCCTGCTGGTCTCGCTGGAGTCCTGGTCTGACCCCCACTGATGAGCTCCTCCTCTGCTATGAGGGCCTTCTGGACAATGTCGTGCAAGTTTTGAGACATCAAGATCCTAAACTTTCCATGCAGGCTGCCGTTAAGGCCAAACACAAACCAGTTGACCTTGAGCTTCTCTGTGTTAAGGTGTGGAGCATACCGGAGTAGCTCCATGAAACGTGCCTCGTACTCGGTCACCGTACGACCTACCTATAGTAAAACATTGAACTCATTGAGCTGACGCTCAATGAATTCCTCTGAAAGGTACCTTTCTCGAAACTGTTCCTTGAACAGTTCCCATGAAACATCTTCCACGACCATGTTCAACTGCGACAGGAGCATATTCCACCATAGAAGAGCACTCCCCTTCATTTGAAAGACCTCCATGCGAACCTTCATGTTGGAGGTATAATCGTGAAGTGAGAAGCACATCACCATATTCTCCAACCATGCCTCAGCGGCGGCGCCATCCGGGGCACCAAAGAACTTGGGAAATTTTACCTTCTCGAGTTCACGGTGAATGCTACCTATAATGTCCGGTGTGCGCGGTGGAACCTCAGTGGGTAGCAACACCCTGGCCTCGTCTCTGTCCAATCGGCTGATCAGTGCCTCAGACATGCGCTGAAAAGATCTCATCATCTCAACAACGTCACCAACTGCTATCTGGTCCTGTCTGAGAACCTGCTCGCCTCCCTGGGGGTTAGACCCCTCAGGCATGGATGCTACTGGAGGTGTCACGCCTCCTCCCCTAGTACCCCGTCATCTGCCTCCGCGATTTCCTCTAACCATGATTACCTACACACACACAATCAACTCGATCAACAATAGTATAATCAAATCTAATCATTCCAACAAAAGTCGTAGCGAATCCCAAGTCGCATGTCGAACCTGGCTCTGATACCAACAACTCTGATAAAAGGTGCAATTTTTTTTTATTTTAAGGTGTGTGCACGCGGGTAAAAAGGGAACAAACACACTTGACTCTACTTCTCCACCCGACTACTAACAAGACGCAACCACGATGATCAAAACAAGATGACATAAGGCTCACAACAAGTGACTACAAGCATTAAACGACCATAGACATACGACACACAACAAGTGTCTGCAAGCATTAAACGACCACTGGGTTATGTATCGTACGAACATAAAAGGAAGAATCCATAGTAGTAGATTTTACTATTTCTTCGCAGGAAAGCAGGGTGTTTAATCTTAGTTCTATGCTCTGGAGAGAGAGAAGGTCAGATAGGCTCATGGCCGACTTCTCAGGCAGAAACTAGTAATCTTTGTCAGGTGTGTCACAAGAGTGGAAACCCTGCCTTTAAAGGGCTCGAGACTCTTGATACGACACTCGATTCTTTACACAAAAACAAAAATCACACACACAGACATATCTAATAAAGCTTCCTGGAAGTGTCTACATCCCACCCTATACAAGAAAACCAAGCAAGCAAGCCAACCAAGTACACAAAATCAACGGACATCCATGACCTCTATGGAAGATGCAAGTCAAAAGGACACTAACAATAATCGACCATTAGTTACGACTCAACATAACCTACGACTCAACTGGCCACAAGTATAGATCATTTACTTTGTTTAAATTCGTTAGTCGATGAGCCATCAACCAAACCATAAAAGTGAGTATACCTGATTAATTTCTAAATCTAACACATAATGATTTATTGCTCTTAGTTTAAGGATCTTACCCTTTTAGGTTGAAAATTGAAACGTCCTTATAATGATCAACCTTACCATTACATTTATTCTACAGCAATATTGTAACCAATTATCAATGTCCTTACATTCCTATGATGTCAAGGCTATATAGCATTTTTCCATAAGAGAGGATATTACATTTTCATGTTTCAACGGTAATTTACCATGACAATCAACTACAGTGACATCGCCATGAAGGCTAGCATTATTACATTGTACTATAAAGACTTGCAAATTAACTAACTAATTCCATATTAAAACTACAATGACATCACCATAAGGCTAGCATCATTACCTTTATAATATACAGACCTTGCAAATTCACTAACTAATTTCATGATAAAACTACAATGACATCACCATAGCGCTGGCATCATTACATTTATAATATAAAGACCTTGCAATTTCGCTAACTAATTTCATAATAAAATTTCAAGGAAAACACCATAGCTCTAGCATCATTACATTTATGATATAAGGACTTGCTAATACACTAACTAATTTCCAAATAAAATATAATGACATCACCATAGCGCTAGCATAGCGTTTCCTTCTCTAACACGATATCATGGTAATTAAATAATGAGGACTGTATCTTATGTTTGTGCTTCCAACAACAGAACTACCAAAAACCTGTCCATGAAAACCATGTGTTGCCTTTATAATAGAATAGCAGTGTAATTTAACTAAATGGCTTTCCTTGTTGTCCATAAAATAATCATTGATTGCATAATAAGCTAAAATCAATGGGAAAACATATTATCATGTAACTTAAACTAATGATGGCTTCCATTACAAGACAATGTAAATAAAATGTTTGATGATAACATAATAACTTAATTTCAATGGGAACGCATTATAAAATTGGGTTTCCGAGGAATTTCATAGTAGTGTCATCTAACTAAAAAGGAATTTTCATCACCATGCATGGTATATAGAATATACGATGGCCATCATAAAGCCAGCTGGATGGTTACTTCAGGAGCATAGCCATCAATGCTATCTGTCAGTTATTAAGAGCGTCCCTGGCGATAATAAATAATATGGTTATGAAAGGAATTTTTAACCGTTTTGTCCTGATGATGGTAACCCAACGTAGCTGTCAACTGATAGGCCATGCGCTGTCTAAACCTGCGGGAGGCCGTTGAAAATGACAAGGAAAAATCCATGACCGAGTGGAAAGGCAGTGTTTTGTTGCCAAAATATTGGCAGCAAAATGAAACATCATGGAAAGGGATGGACCAACCAGGTAGCTATCAAGGTTAAACTGCCTAGCCTCTTGTAGACAAATTAAGACGGAGTTCGTGGCCTCTGTGCGGGCACACAGTCACTACATTAACAAATACGCAGTCCAGTTCAGAAGGAAAAAATCGGGGTAGAAAGGTTCTAGGTTCCTGTGTTGGGTATTGTATGATGAGGTTGCCCCTCTCACGCACGCGTCGATGCTCCAGGTGACCGAGGGAAAGCATAACTGCGTGGGGGATTTCTTCTACATGATCATAGATTCAAGCCTTTAATGCAATCAGATAAAAAAAACAAGTGTTGCCTGCCTACAACAGTCGAAGAACAGAATGAGCTCGAATCTCCACCTACAAGAATCTTGGGGTCAAGCCCTAAAAAAAATAAAATAATAAAAAAAATGAAATACCACCTTGAGCATTAATCACCCAACTACAAGGGATCGAAGCCTAGGTTTGAGGTAGATCCCTATCAGAGTAGAAGGGTCAGTTTTTTTTTTTTTCATTGCAGTATATAAGTAAACCGACAATAAAGAGCTCAGCGACTTCTCAACAGGGGTCAACATAAGTAAGGCTGTGCATCAGTTCAGGAACCCACACAGAAGAGTTAACAGGCTGAGAAGATAATCCATCCTCAATATTAGTTTTAATAACAGAACTGGTTTTAATAATAGAACTAGTTTTAATAATGGTTTTAATAACAGAACTAGTTTTAATAACAGATCGGGTTCATCGAAATAACCTACGCATAAAAATGCAGACCAACATAACCCAAAAGTAGATCATAGTAGGAGAATGCGTAGAACCCCAGCAAGGTCATTGAAAGGCCCACCTAGGTTGATCAGCTTAGGGTACAAGGAAATTACAGCAAGGTAAACATGCACAGGGAGGAGAAGCCAGTGCCAAAAATGTTTTTACAGCGAATACTATATAATCACCGAGTAAATATGTAAAAACAACCATTCAATCCACTAAAAAGGATAATCCAATCCCGGCATAAGACAAAATGCAATCTATCCTACAAGTGAAAGAAAACACATACCGTTGCCTTGACGCCCGCCTCATAGGACGTCCCGCGCTCCTTGCCACTCTTGCTCACCGAACATCGAGACATCACCAGTACCTCCCAGCCAATCGCTAGGGGTACTCTGCTTCCCCCTTAGCCCCCCGAGCCACAAAGGGGCCACACACAAACCAGAGGATCCGTCTAGCTTCAGAGCTCGCCTCGCAAGGCCAAGCTACCACTCCTAACCGAGCTGAGAAATCCTAACTCCTTAGAAGCAATCAATCAAGTCCAAATCCAGCAGTGTAACGTTATGCTAACGACCCCCCTTTCTTCCTCATCCCCCTTTTCTTTTATAGAATTTTGAGCCCCACATTTATTTTTAAGTTTTAAATAAAACCCTCCAAAAATTCTCTGTTGTACAAGTGTCATTCATCCCCCACGTTTCTCCAGAATTATTTTCTTTAAATTATTAATTGTCTATGTTTCCTTTATTACTTAGTTTCCCTATTTTTATTAATCCCTTCTTTTTTTAAAACCAAAAAGGTAAATTCGCTAATGAATATTTTCATTTTATTTTTTAAATTCATAACTTTTTATACTCCCACACGTTAAATAATTTTATTACTTATTAATTGTCTATGTTTGCTTTATTACTTAGTTTCCCTATTTTTATTAATCCCTTCTTTTTCTAAAACCAAAAAGGTAAATGCACTAATTAATCTTTTCATTTTATTATTAAATTCATAACTTCTTATACTCCCGCACGTTAAATAATTTTATTACTTATTAATTGTCTATGTTTCCTTTATTACATAGTTTCCCTATTTTTATTGATCCCTTCTTTTTTTTTAAACCAAAAAGTTAAATGCGCTAATTAATCTTTTCATTTTATTTTTAAATTCATAACTTTTTATTTTCACAGGGCCTTTTTCCTTAAGTTTTAACGAAATTTTTATCTTAGAGAAGTTTTTTAGACTTAGGTTTAGATTTTGAACTGGACGACAATTGTTTAGGGGAGTCGTTTTAAGAATTTCTTAAGGCGTTAATGTCTTAGGGCCATCTAGGTTCATTTCTTCATCATCATCAACGTGACGTTCCCTTCAGGACGCACTACGTGCTCCAAGGGTGCCACTCGCCTCGTTCGTTTCTTTGCGCGATGTGCCCTTCAGGATGTACCACGTGCTCCAAGGGTGCCACTCACCAACATGACTGATTGGTAGACATCTTTAACCCCTGGAATCAATACTCCGCCAGGTGAACTTGTGGGAGACTAAGGGCTCTAAGGAATAAGTCCCCTGCCTTATTGCGCACCCCTTAGAATCATCATGAGCGACTGTCGCAGTCTGCCCTCACGGCATCATGGATCCTCTCGAACTAGGTAATCGTTAACCTACAGTTCGAGCCACATCAGGAGTGCTAGTAGGCTGTGGCAGGGATGTTGTCCACGCCTCTCCCTCAATCTCTCTGGAAATCGTGTGTGGCCCCTTTACTCCATATGTGAGTCTGGTTGGCAAGCTATCATCAACCTACATCATCAACAATCATGTCAGAAATGTCAACATCATATCATCAAATCAAATGAAATATCACAGTAAATAAATCAACCCAATAGCACACTCCTTGACTCAATCAGGAGTCCAAAGGGGTTCCACCGATGCCTCTGCATCCTCAAGGTCCAAAAACCCTACACACTCAATAAATTGAGTCAAAATCACCTGTCTACGTCAAGCAGTAAAACATCATGTCATCTATCATAACGCATCATAATCAAGGATAAATGTTTTAACATCATACAAGTCCAGATCACTTGCGAGCAAGTGTCCTCAAAGAATAAGTTTTCTCAGTGCACCAGAGTGGGATGTTACAAACCAGCACTTCAGGATTTCAGAGTTTGCGGTTTCGTGAGTACATAAACCAACATCATCACACAAAAACTCCCAAAATTGTGAAAAGGGAAAAGGTTGGACTAGGATATTTCAAAATCTTTCTGTTGAAAATCTAAGGTGATAATTCAGTCAAACGCAAAGGAAGAGAGTACTCTACTTCTACTGTAATTTTCACACTATTTTCAAAATTCCATGATTTTTGTCCTATACTAGTTTTCTTACTTCCATTTTGTGGGACAATAGGTGTAGAAGGATTCAATATCCGTTTATCTATTAGAATTCCGAAATTCTAATCTTATGAGTCTTATACGCATAAAATCTATAAAAGGGGTACATTAGGGTAACAGTTTTCTGTAAAAGGTAACTCCTATTATATTCAATTAGAGCCTCTTTTAATTAATAAATTAAACATCAACAACACTATATCTATGCATCTATGTAAATACATGAATAAGAATATCATTCCATTAGAGTTTGGTCATTATAAATGATGTTCCAAGGGATCTGAGTTTCGTTTCCTGGGATTTTAACTACAGAGAGGATCTGTCCCATTGACTTTAATCTCCTCCTTTCCTTACATACTTATATAAATATAATTACAGGTGCATCCATCTAGCATTTTACTAATAGGAGGAGCAATTTTCTAGAGTTTGGATGTCCATTATGATCTTCGCGACGACAAGAATATTAAAATTACGAAAGGACTTCATCTTCCGCAACAATTAACCAAACTTCAGCAGATAGATGTGAACATTCAGCAAACGTATTACAACTATATATCTATATATATATATATATGGATTTCCTTCACATATATTCCTCACAACAAACAGAAAATGGAAATCATTGCAGTTCTGATTTAATCAAATACAATGCATCAGATAAAAACGTATCCATTCATAATATAGAGGGGTATATCAACATATCTGAATCCAATCCGCGGGAAGACAAAGGGAGAAATCGCATTCCTCCCAATCATAGAATAGGGCAGTGAAAACTACTTTCCTGATTCACCCCCTAGCCTGACCATGAATCCATGAGGGAGAACTTCGAGACTCCTCAGCAATATTCCAATTTTTTTGGCAGTTATCCCCCTTCCTCACACTTGCTCAGCAGTGCTCATAACAACAACAAAACTCGCAATCCTTTCCCAGCATACTTGGCAGCGTCCTGCCTCCTTGCATATGCTATTTATCAATTTTTGCCCAGGTCTTTTTCTCTCCTTTGGGGATTTTCGCACCTTTTTTAATCCCTGATTTTCAGGGGCTTCCAATGGCCAAATMTCTGATTTTCCACTTGTAATAATTAGCCCAGATAAAATATTCAAAAAATACAAATTAAAAAACTACTAAAAATATTCAAAACAATAAATAAAAACTAATAAAAATATTCAAAATGTCACTTTATAATAATAATATTCMAAATGTCACTTTATAATGACACTTGACTCTAAAACAACCKAAMARAAATCATACTTATCATTCAATAATGAATTATMAMAAGGTATTCTATAATTGGGATATATGTTTACACTAGTTTCAATTCATTGTTAACAATAATGACAATTTAAATAATATCATTTTCATTATCAATTTAGGTAATATCATTTTCATTATTTATATAAATTAATTTATAGTTGAGGTATGATCATTTTCAATATTTATATAATTCATTGTTAACAACAGTCTTATAATACAAATGAACGAATATAAAAATATGTAATACAACATCCATCAATCACATAAAAGTAATTGGTCTACTATAAAATTAATAAAAAAATCTATAACTATTCATACCTATAAACCTAGCCATATCTTGAAACTATTAATACATATAAACCTTGAAATATCTTGAAGCCCATCTTCACATTATTATTTTTAACAAAAACCTAATATCTATAAAAATAAAATTATCTAATATATTGGAACAACACAAATCAATTAAAACACTATAAAAATGAAGAAATATGAAACTCAATCCCAATAAAAATCTCTTCACAATTTCCATTTGAAAACCTCTCCATGATTGTCATTAAAAAACTATAAATAAAATCTAATAAAATATTCAAAAACTATAAATTAAAAAACTAATAAAAATATTTAAAACTCTAAATAAAAACTAATAAAAATATTCAAAATGTCACTTTATAATGTCACTTGACTCTAAAACAACCTAATAGAAATCCTACTTATCATTAAATAATGAATTATATCAATGTAACATCTGGCTCTGGTGCACTGAGAAAACTTATTCTTTGAGGACACTTGCTCGCAAGTGATCCAGACTATTATGATATTAAAACATTTGTTCTTGATTATGAGGCGTTATGATAGATGTCCTAATGTTTTACTGCATTGGCATAGACAGGTGCTATTGACTCAGTTTTACTGAGTGTGTAGGGTTTTGGACCTTGAGGATGCAGAGGCATCGACGAAACCCTTGGACTCCAGATGGAGTCAGGGAGTGTGCTATTGGGGTTTGATTGTTTTACTATGATTTTAGTACATTGATTAGATGATATGATGTAGACATGTTTGACATGATTGTTTATGATGCAGGCTGACGATAGCTTTCCAACCAGACTCACATATGGAGTAAAGGGGCCACAGAAAACTACCAGAGAGGTTGAGGGAGAGGTGTGGATAACAAACCTGCCACAGACTACTAGCACTCCTATCGTGGCTTGAACTGTATGTTAATGAATACCTAGTTTGAGAGGATCCACGATGTCATGAGGGAAAACTACGACAATCGCTCACGATGATTCTAAGGGGTGTGCAATAAGGTAGGGGCCTTATTCCTTAGAATCCCTTAGTCTCCCACAAGTTCACTTGGCAGAGTATTGACTCCAAGGGTTATAGATATTGACCATTCAGTCAAGAGGCAAGTGACACCCTTAGAGCTCGTGGTCCATCATGAAGGGCACATCGTGAAAAATAAACAAAATAGGTGAGTGGCACCCTTGGAGCATGTGGTGCATCCTGAAGGGCACATCACGCTAAAGAAACAAAAGATGGCAAGTGGCACCCTTGGAGCGTGTGGTGCATCTTGAAGGGCACGCCACGCAAAAGAAACAAACAAGGTGAGTGGCACCCTTAGAGCACATGGTGCATCCTAAAGGGCACGTCACACTGAGGATGATGAAGGAACAAACCTAGATAGCCCTAAGACATTTAACACATTAATAAATTCTTAACCAAATTCCCTAATTAAATGTCGCCTGGTTCAGAATCTATGTCCTAAGTCTAAAACTTTTCTAGGGGTAAAATTTTGTCTAACCTTAAGAAAAATACCCTATAAAAATAAAAAATAAAAGATTAAACTAAAAAACACTTAAGTAATAGTTTTAGTCTTCATAAATTTTTTGGGGTAAAATGAAGAGAGTAAGAATTTAATTAAAATCAGTGGATTTAAAATTGTAAAGAAGAATTTAAATTGTTTAACTTGTGAAAGTGTAAAAGGATATTAAATTAATAATAAAAGGAAAAGAGTAAATAACACAACTTCCATTTTGGCTCTAATAGAAAGGGGAAAGAAGGGAATAATAAAAATTAGGAAACTAAGGAATGGAGGAAACATAATAAGGGAAAGAGGGGAACTTATGGTAAAAATCAAGGTCAACATAGTAAAGAATATGCAATTAAGAACCTTCTAAATTGAACTAAATTAGCAACTTCATTTTAGGGAAAGTATTTAAACATGTAAGGGAATCTAGGAACACCTAAGAGTAAATTTAGGAGCAACTCTAGGTGGGTGAGGGAAATGAGACAATTATTAATTTAAAGAAACTAATTATTGGAGGAAAGTGGGGGATGGATGACACTTGTACGAAGGAGAATTATTAGAATTTTTTAATTAAAACTTAAATTAAATGAGATTTAGGGAAAGTTTGGAAGTTCTAAAATTCTATAAAAGAGAGAGAGGGAATGAATAAGGGGATCGACTGTTAGCATAACGTTACGCTATCGGATTTGTGACTTGACTGATTACTTGTGGAGAGTTGGGATTTCCCAGCTCGAATAGGAGTGGTAGCTCAGCCTTGTGAGGCGAGCTGGGAGATAGACGTACCATCTGGATAGTGTGTGGACCCTTTGTGGCTTGGGGGGCTAAGGGGGAAGCAAAGCACCCCTAGCATTGGCTGGGAGGTACCGATGAGGTCTCGACATTTGGTGAACGGGAGCAGTATAGGGCACGCAGACGACACTCGGAGCAGGCGAAAAGGCAATGGTACACTCTTCGATTTGTTGAGTAGAATGCATTAGGATGTATGGTTAGATTTGCGTATGTATTGGTAATCTAGATGGATGAATATTTAACTTCAATTGGTGTTGGTTTTGTTGGATTGAATGGTTTTTCCTTATTTACTTACTTCGACAAATGTTTGTGTATTTAACATTGCTGCAATATTTTACTGTGTCAAATTTGAGTAACCTCTAGCCTTGTAATTATATTTTAATCTCTATCCCTTGAACGACGAAACTCACAATGTACAGTCACTCTGGAAACTTGTTTCTGGCACACTCCTTGTAATTTGTTACCCAAGAAAACTCCTTTCTGGCATTTTCGTTTTGGTAATTAGTTATTGTTAGTCTAATTTCCATGAGTAGGGATATAGATCTATTGGGAGGTCTTGTTAATTTTTGAGGTATGCCTAAATCTTATCATGTACTGGTTACTGCGTAGCATTACCTCCTTCGATTATATTATTGTAGTTTCTCTATAGGCCCAGTGTTTAGTAATGATTGTGTTACCGCAATTTATGTAAAATGCGCCCTCTACATTTAGTGTTGATTCTTTTTAAAAAAAGAACAGATAAACAAAAAGTTGTAACCTCTCAACAACCGCTTAATGACCTTGACCACTGTCAACTGTGGCATTTGGTGACTGACTTGATTAGCGTGTGAGTTTTACCTTTAGACCATGACCGCATACCAGGTTTGAATGTTGTGAACTTTGGATGGTATTGAACTATTTTAACCAAGTCGAAATTGGAACCCAGGCCAGCCATCGCACCAGGCGGATTGTAAGTTAAGACCTCCCAAACCAACAAAGATTGGAGCATTGATAAGCAGTGGCCAAAGCTTTGCAATTCTTAGATTAAAGTTGAGATAATGAGAAATAGAATTAGAGTGAAATAGATAAGTTCACTGTGGTCGAACAACCTTGCTAAATTTTAGATTAAAACTCAAGTTTTTGAGGTCGAAATTAATAACCTTTTCTTTGCAAATCGTCACTCTGTTTGGGCTATAAATGCCCCCTTTTGGGGTTAAAAATGGTAGAACCCTGGAAGATGTACGATGTTGGCTCAACCACACACAAGATGGCTGAGGCATTTTCTGGACAGAAAGGAATTCGTGTTTTGCTTAAAAACCACCCAAATTCACCCCCGCCAGCTGTGACAAAGTTGTAACCTATCGCCTTGCAAAATTCTGATTTAAGAATCATATTCAATTACCTCTTCCAGAGCGTAATTACGGTTGTGAAAGGATTTTCTCTAACATGGTCAAGGAAAAATCTCTGAGTTGTTTTTATTGTTTCCTGCATCCACGAAGCCACCTCCTGCATTCATAACCTTGCGTATCGATTTCTAACTCTACGATGGATTACACTGGTGTTTTCCCTCCTTTCAAAACCGTCCATCGTGTTGGATTGGGTGACCTGCCACAAACGGTCTGTACAACATTGCCAGATTCTTGCACAACGAGTGAAATGGGAGGCATGGCCTTGATTTTTTTTCCTCTGACAACCGTGAGCTATATCCCCTTACCTTCACCCTTACCTGGCAGTAATTCTTTAACCTCTTTTTAGAAGAAAAGTTCCTTGATTTGGGGAAGATCTGGTTCTCATTGTAATCGAAGACCAACCTCAATTTTGCAGTCGAATCGGACCCCAGTCACTTGCATTTTTCGGACCACCTTGGGTTTAATAACTTGCAGATTTATTGAATCCTATTTGTCGATGATCAAATCATGAAATGGTCGTCGCCTATAGTTACAACCTGTGTTATATCCCTTTCTCCCAAAAGGAAATTTTAATTAGATATCTTTATATGAATTATTATTAGTAGTAGTGAAATTGTTAGTAATATAATTTATATCTTGGCAATTTTAATTAGATATCTTTATATGGTAATTTTATATCTTTATATGAATTATTATTAGTAGTAGTGAAACTGTTAGTAATATAATTTATATCCTGGCAATTTTAATTAGATATCTTTATATGGTAATTTTATATCTTTTTAAGAATTATTATTAGTAGTAGTGGAACTGTTAGTAATATTATTTTATATCCTGGCAATTTTAATTAGATATCCTTATATGCTAATTCTATAACTTTATATGGAATATTATTATTAGTAATGAAATCGTTAGTAATATTATTTTATATCCTCGCAATTTTAATTAGATATCTTTACATGGTAATGAAACTGTTAAGTTTTTTATTAGTATAGTTAGAGTCATGAAGTGTTTTCTCTGTTATTATTAGTTGAATGAGAACTTTGGGCAAGGTTTTTTGAGATGTACAAAAATCTCTTCTTAGGACATTGTCATATACCTAGATGATTATTAGCTATCAACCTTAAAACAAACACTCATAGAAACCATTAATATTTAAGGCAAGATTATTTAAACAATATCTGAATGCCCTGTTTGTAATTTAAAATGGCTCAATGAGTTGGTTTAAGACTAATTTAGATTTTACCATAATGTCATTATGTACCTTAGACATGCAAGGTTGGGCTCGCATTGGAGGTTGGAATAGACTGAGCTAATTGCCTTACTGGTTGTTTAGTTGTCATTGTCTTGTAAGGTGATTCTTTTTATTGCAAAGTGATGGTAATTTAAAATGTAACAGGTTGTTGTTTTATGGTAATGATATTATAGTTCCATTGTTGATGATAACAATTAAAATGTAAAGTCCTCGTTATTTTAATTGCAATGTTATTATAATCTAGAAAGCAAAGATATAATTATGTTATGGTTATGTTATGGTAATTTCATTATGATTGATAACCTATAAAATGTAGGGTCCTTGAATCTGAGCGTAATCAATTATTATGATTCAGTAAACGGGGATTTGCAGTTAACTAAATGTACATCCTTTAAGACTGGGTTGGTAACTTGCCAATTAATGGAAATCAAATGGAGTATTCGGTCTGTAATTAATGTCATTGAGTCTTAATAATGGTTGGTCGATGTCAGAATCCTCCTGACTTGCGTCTTCCATAGAGGACGTGATTGTGCATTTAATTATTGTCTAACTTAATTATTGTTGTGCTCGGTTGTAATCTCTAATGGTTGGGTTTGCTTGTATTGGGTGGGTTGTAGAAACCTTCATGCTCATCAGAACAGTCGCTATCCCTGAGACCTTAAATGGATAAAATCGATGGGAACTTAGGCTTGAGCATTGATTATATGTCTTGGAGGTCCTAAACATTGCAGGGTAGGATGGGCGGGTAGTCAGTCTTATCTTTGTCAGTTGATTGTTGTTCATTGCTGGCCAATGTTTTTGTGCATCTTAGATATTTATGTTGATATTGTAGTTGTATGCATCATGATTCATCGTCATGTGGCGACGTAGAGTCGGAAGTGTTTATTACCCTTATACACACGTGAACGCACAATATATATATATATATATATATATATATATATATATATATATATATATATATATATATATGGCACTTGTTAAGAGGTTGGTCGTCGTAACAAGGAGGATCGTTACAATGGAGATATTCTATAATTGGGATATATGTTTACATTAGTTTCAATTCATTGTTAACAATAATGACAATTTAAGTAATATCATTTTCATTATCAATTTAGGTAATATTATTTTCATTATTTATATAATTCATGATTAACGTTAATCATAATTTAGGTAATTTCATTTTCATTATCGACATGAACTTATTTTATATAAATTAATTTACAATTGAATATCATTTTCATTATTTATATAAATTAATTTACAGGTGAGGTATGATCATTTTCATTATTTATATAATTCATTGTTAACAATAATCATAATTTAGGTAATATCATTTTTATTATTTATATCAAATTATTTTATATTAATTAATTTACAAGTGAGGTATATTATTTTCATTATTCATATGAATGTATTTTATATAAATTAATTTACAGTTGAGATATGATCATTTTCATAATTTATATATGATGTTGTTTGATATCAATAATTTAGAAAGTGTTTTTAATAATATCATTTTCAATATCAAATTTGGGTGATATCATTATTATTTAAATGATGCTATTTTGTATAAATTAATTTACATCTTAAGTAATGTAATTTGACAATAACATATATCAAGAAAAGTACTGTAACATATTTACAAATTGAGAAAACAAGGACCAATCATATGCAATATTCATTACAAAGTTTAAACAGAGTTTTATAATTGTTCTATTTTTTCTGTTTTTTAGCATGAATCCAGAATCCAACTACATAAATTTGAACGAAATCATAAGTTTTTTTTTTTAAAATTGTATTTGTGAATTCATAAATAGATTCATCATGTTAAAAAACCTTGAGCAGACTCAGATTATATAGACTTAACCACTCAAATCTGCAGATCCAACACTTTCTATCCATATTTTGGACAAAATTAAAAAATAAAAATTTCATGAAAAAAGCCCAAACCATAAAACATCTAAACTACTAGAGATTAAATGATTGAATTCAACATCATTGAGAAACATAGTATTTAATATCGGGAAAATTATTTTCAAGGTTGTCCCACTTACTATTGAGAAGTAGAATCATCTTCATTTTGAATGTTAATAATTTGACGAATGTGTTCAGGGGTTTTACCTCTGATCATATCATCGATAACTTGACATGTTAAGTCCAGAAGATTCTTTATACACAAGTAGTGGGCTGCCAGTGCAAGTTTCAAAAATGTTTCATGATCGTCCTGTAACATCCCGCTCTGGCGCACTAAGAAAACTTATTCTTTGAGGACACTTGCTCACAAGTGATCCAGACTATTATGATATCAAAACATTTGTCCTTGATTATGATGCGTTATGATAGATGACATGATGTTTTGTTGCATTGACATAGACAGGTGCTATTCACTCGGTTTTATTGAGTGTGTAGGGTTTTGGACCTTGAGGATGTAGAGGCATCGACGAAACCCTTGGACTCCAGATTGAGTCATGGAGTTATATATTGGGGATTGTTTGTTTTTCTATGATTTTAGTACATTGATTAGATGATATGATGTGGAAATGTTCTGACACAATTGTTGATGATGAAGGAAGACGATAGCTTGCTGACCAGACTCACATATGGAGTAAAAGGGCCACACACACATGACTACTAGAGAGGTTGAGGGAGAGGTGTGGATAGTAGCCCTGCCACAACCTACTAGCACTCCCGTCATGACTCGAACTATAGGTTAACGATTACCTAGTTCGAGAGGACCCACGATGTCGTGAGGGAAAATAGTGACACTCTCTCACGATGGTTCTAAGGGGTGCGCAATAAGGCAGGGGCCTTATTCCTTAGAAGCCATTAGTCTCCCACAAGTTCACCTGGAGGAGTGTTGACTCCAGGGGTTATTAATTTCTACCAATCCGTCAAGAGGTGAGTGGCACCCTTGGAGCACATGGTTCATCCTGAAGGGCACGTCATGCAAGAGAAACAAACGAGGTGAGTGGCACCCTTGAAGCACATGGTGCATCCTAAAGGGCACGTCGCATTGATGATGATGAAGGAACAAACCTAGATGGCCCTAAGACATTTAACACATTAATAAATTCTTAAACAACTTCCCTAATTAAATGTCTCCCAGTTCAGAATCTATGTCCTTAGTCTAAAACTTCTCTAGGGGTAAAATTTTGTCTAACCTTAAGAAAAATACCCTATAAAAATAAAAAAAATAAAAAATTAAACTAAAAACCACTTAAGCAATAGTTTTAGTCTTCATAAAAATTTTGGTGTAAAATGAAGAGAGTAAGAATTTAATTAAAATCAATGGATTTAAAATTGTAAAGAAGAATTTAATTGTTTAACTTGTGAAAGTGTAAAAGATATTAAATTATTAATAAAAAGGAAAAGAGGTTAATTTGCGCAACTGCCATTTTTGGCTCTAATAAAAAGGAGAAAGAAGGGAATAACAAAAATTAAGAAACTAAGAAGTGGAGGAAACATAATAAGGGAAAGAACAACCTTGTTAAATTTTAGATTAAAATTCAAGTTTTTGAGGTCGAAATTAATAACCTTTTCTTTGCAAATCGTCACTCTGTTTGGGTTATAAATGCCCCCTTTCAGGGTTAGAAATGGTAGAACCCTGGAAGATGTGCGATGTTGGCTCAACCACACACAAGATGGCTGAGGCATTGTCTGGACAGGAAGGAATTCATGTTGTGCTTAAAAACCACCCAAATTCACCCCTGCCAGTTGTGACAAAGTTGTAACCTATCGCCTTGCAAAATTATGATTTAAGAATCATATTCAATTACCTCTGCCAGAGCGTAATTACGGTTGTGAAAGGATTTCCTCTAACATGGTCAAGGAAAAATCTCTGAGTTGTTTTTACTATTTCCTACATCCACGAAGCCACCTCCTGCGTTCATAACCTTGTGTATCGATTTGTAACTCTACGATGGATTACACTGGTGTTTTCCCTCCTTTCAAAACCGTCTGTCGTGTTGGATTGGGGGACCTGCCACAAACGGTCTGTACAACATTGCCAGATTCTTTCACAATGAGTGAAATGGGAGGCATGGCCTTGATTTTTTTTCCTCTGACAGCCGTGAGCTATATCCCCTTACCTTCACCCTTAACTGGCAGTAATTCTTTAACCTCTTTTTAGAAGAAAAATTGCTTGATTTAGGGAAGATCTGGTTCTCATTGTAATCGCAGAACAACCTCAAGTTTGAAGTCGAATCGGACCCCAGTCACTTGCATTTTTCGGACCGCCTTGGATTTAATAACTTGCAGACTTATTGAATCCTATTTGTCGATGATCAACTCATGAAATGGTCGTCGCCTGTAGTTACAACCTGTGTTATATCCCTTTCTCCCAAAAAGAAATTTTAATCAGATATCTTTATATGGTAATTTTATATCTTTATATGAATTATTATTAGTAGTAGTGAAATTGTTATTAATATAATTTATATCTTGGCAATTTTAATTAGATATCTTTATATGGTAATTGTATATCTTTATATGAATTATTATTAGTAGTAGTGAAACTGTTAGTAATATAATTTATATCTTGGCAATTTTAATTAGATATCTTTATATGGTAATTTTATATCTTTTTAAGAATTATTATTAGTAGTAGTGGAACTGTTAGTAATATTATTTTATATCCTGGCAATTTTAATTAGATATCCTTATATGGTAATTCTATAACTTTATATGGCATATTATTATTAGTAATGAAATCGTTAGTAATATTATTTTATATCCTCGCAATTTTAATTAGATATCTTTACATGGTAATGAAACTGTTAAGTTTTTTATTAGTATAGTTAGAGTCATGAAGTTTTTTCTCTATTATTATTAGTGGAATGAGAACTTTGGGCAAGTTTTGCTGAGATGTACAAAAATCTCTTCTTAGGACATTGTCATATACCTAGATGATTATTAGCTATCAACCTTAAAACAAACACTCATAGCAACCATTAATATTTAAGGCAAGATTAATTAAGCAATATCTGGATGCCCTGTTTGTAATTTAAAATGGCTCAATGAGTTGGTTTAAGACTAATTTAGATTTTACCATAATGTCATTATGTACCTTAGACATGCAAGGTTGGTCTCGCATTGGAGGTCGGAATAGACTGAGTTAATTGCCTTACTGGTTGTTTAGTTGTCACTGTCTTGTAAGGTGATTCTTTTTATTGCAAAGTGATGGTAATTTAAAATGTAACGGGTTGTTGTTTTATGGTAATGATATTATAGTTCCATTGTTGATGATAACAATTAAAATTTAAAGTCCTCGTTATTTTAATTGTAATGTTATTGTAATCTAGAAAGCAAAGATATGGTTATGTTATGGTGATGTTATGGTAATTTCATTATGATTGATAACCTATAAAATGTAGGGTCCTTGAATCTGAGCGTAATCAATTATTATGATTCAGTAAATGGGGATTTGCAGTTAACTAAATGTACATCCTTTAAGACTGGGTTGGTAACTTGTCGATTAATGGAAATCAAATGGAGTATTCAGTCTGTAATTAATGTCATTGAGTCTTAATAATGGTTGGTCGATGTCGGAATCCTTTTGACTTGTGTCTTCGATAGAGGACGTGGTTGTGCATTTAATTATTGTCTAACTTAATTATTGTTGTACTCGGTTGTAATCTCTAATGGTTGGGTTTGCTTGTGTTGGGTGGGTTGTAGAAACCTTCATGCTCATCAGAACAGTCGCTATCCCTGAGACCTTAAATGGTTAAAATCGATGGGAACTTGGGCTTGAGCGTTGATTATGTGTCTTGGAGGCCCTAACCATTGTAGGGTAGGATGGGTGGGTAGTCAGTCTTATCTTTGTTAGTTGATTGTTGTTCATTGCTGGCCAATGTTTTTGTGCGTCTTAGATATTTATGTTGATATCGTAGTTGTATGCATCATGATTCATCGTCATGTGGCGACGTAGAGTCGGAAGTGTTTATTACCCTTATACACACGTGAACGCACAATATATATATATATATATATATATATATATATATATATGGCACTTGTTAAGAGGTTGGTCCTCGTAACGAGGAGGATCGTTACAATCGAGCTATTCTATAATTGGGATATATGTTTACATTAGTTTCAATTCATTGTTAACAATAATGACAATTTAAGTAATATCATTTTCATTATCAATTTAGGTAATATTATTTTCATTATTTATATAATTCATGATTAACAATAATCATAATTTAGGTAATTTCATTTTCATTATTGATATGAACTTATTTTATATAAATTAATTTACAATTGAATATCATTTTCATTATTTATATAAATTAATTTACAAGTGAGGTATGATCATTTTCATTATTTATATAATTCATTGTTAAMAATAATCATAATTTAGGTAATATCATTTTTATTATTTATATCAAATTATTTTATATAAATTAATTTACAAGTGAGGTATATTATTTTCATTATTCATATGAATGTATTTTATATAAATTAATTTACAGTTGAGATATGATCATTTTCATAATTTATATATGATGTTGTTTGATATCAATAATTTAGAAAGTGTTTTTAATAATATCATTTTCAATATCAAATTTAGGTGATATCATTATTATTTAAATGATGCTATTTTGTATAAATTAATTTACATCTTAAGTAATGTAATTTGACAATAACATATATCAAGAAAAGTATTGTAACATATTTACAAATTGAGAAAACAAGGACCAATCATATGCAGTATTCATTACAAAGTTTAAATGGAGTTTTATAATTGTTCTATTTTTTCTGTTTTTTAGCATGAATCCAGAATCCAACTACATAAATTTGAACGAAATCATAAGTTTTTGTTTTTTAAATTGTATTTGTGAATGCATAAATAGATTCAACATGTTAAAAAACCTTGAGCACACTCAGATTATATAGACTTAACCACTCAAATCTGCAGATCCAACACTTTCTATCCATATTTCGGACAAAATTAAAAAATAAAAATTTCATGAAAAAAACCCAAAGCATAAAACATCTAAACTACTAGAGATTAAATGATTGAATTCAACATCATTGAGAAACATAGTATTTAATATCGGGAAAATTATTTTCAAGGTTGTCCCACTTACTATTGAGAAGTAGAATCATTTTCATTCTGAATGTTAAGAATTTGACGAATCTATTCGGGGGTTTTACCTCTGATCATGTCATCGATAACTTGACATGTTAAGTCCAGAAGATTCTTTATACATAAGTAGTGGGCTGCCAATGCAAGTTTCAAAAACGTTTCATGATCGTCCTGTAACATCCTGCTCTGGCGCACTAAGAAAACTTATTCTTTGAGGACACTTGCTCACAAGTGATCCAGACTATTATGATATCAAAACATTTGTCCTTGATTATGATGCATTATGATAGATGACATGATGTTTTGTTGCATTGACATAGACAGGTGCTATTCACTCAGTTTTACTGAGTGTGTAGGGTTTTGGACCTTGAGGATGTAGAGGCATCGACGGAACCCTTGGACTCCGGATCCAGTCATGGATTTATATATTGGGGATTGTTTGTTTTTCTGTGATTTTAATACATTGATTAGATGATATGATGTGGAAATGTTCTGACACGATTGTTGATGATGCAGGAAGACGATAGCTTGCTGACCAGACTCACATATGGAGTAAAATGGCCACACACACATGACTACTAGAGAGGTTTAGGGAGAGGTGTGGATAGCAGCCCTGCCACAACCTACTAGCACTCCCGTCATGACTCGAACTATAGGTTAACAATTACCTAGTTTGAGAGGACCCACGATGCCGCGAGGGAAAATAGTGACACCCGCTCACGATGGTTCTAAGGGGTGTGCAATAAGGAAGGGGCCTTATTCCTTAGAAGCCCTTAGCCTCCCAGAAGTTCACCTGGAGGAGTGTTGACTCCAGGGGTTATTAATGTCTACCAATCAGTCAAGAGGTGAGTGGCACCCTTGGAGCACATGGTGCATCCTGAAGGGCATGTCGTGCAAAAGAAACAAACGAGGTGAGTGGCACCCTTGGAGCACATGGTGCGTCCTAAAGGGCACGTCACGTTGATGATGATGAAGGAACAAACCTAGATGGCCCTAAGACATTTAACACATTAAGAAATTCTTAAACAACTTCCCTAATGAAATGTCGCCCAGTTCAAAATCTAAGTCCTTAGTCTAAAACTTCTCTAGGGGTAAAATTTTGTCTAACCTTAAGAAAAATACCCTATAAAAAAAAAAAAAAAAAAAAT